>JABASF010000747.1:0-32606 GCA_019776145.1 Harlomillsia oculata
AAGTTGAAGAATGCATTGTGCATTCTGCATCGAGGCAACCCACGGTTTATGAAGTGATAAAGATGGCAATACATGAATTTATGAATTTATGAATGCACTAATGCACACCCAAAACAACACGGGTAACAAATCAAAAGCACACATCATAGTATCATCTTCAAAGAACCATCAATTCGTTTCAGAAAATGCCTACGGCCTACGGCTAAAAAGTCATGTGGTATGCAAAATATGCACTTAATGAATTTACTGTAGGGAATTTCTCATTTTCAAGACTTGCGTTTTGTGGGTCTGGGTCTTATTTGACAAGTGCCACTTACGTGGTGAATTCTTAAAAGTATTATGTAGGTGCGTTGTAATTGCATTCACAATTTAATACAGAATGACAGTTTCGTTTCAAGAAATTAAAACCACATGAAGGCTTTAAAAAACACTGAATGTATTAAGCAACGTACGAGTTGATATATGTTTCACAAAGAACAAACTGCGATGTCATTCTATAAAATGGTTTGTGATTTGCAATGCCAAGACCAAGAGTTGGTAAGTAAAGATTACACATTCTGAACTGATATTTTTTCAATACATTGCTCTGTTAGAGTTAGATTTGAGATTGAACGAGATTCACTTTTCGTTCTTGAAATGCCATGTGAGATGTGAGCATTTTGTACTTCGTGTAATTTGCCTTAGAGAAAAGGGTGCTTCATTTGTTCATTTTGGCACGCAACGTGCTCGTAAATCACAAGTAAGATTCTTATAAGTTCAAATGTAAAGCTCCATTAGTTTAAGGAATAGCTTTTAAGACCTTTACGACGACAAACGCCGAAACGGCCCACCTTGTGCAAAGCAAAATAAAACATAACACTCAGTCAGAAAAACGACGATATTCCTTGTAATGAATCCAATGATATACGAATGAGAAAGGTTCTTTAACCATATGCGATAAAAGGAGACACCGCATGGTGTTCGGTCCTTGAATCCATATTCCTTGAATCTTAACGACGACTGTATTTTTTAAACTTGTTATTGACCGGGACTGGCAAACGTACTGGAGTTGTCTTTTTCTTGATTGCATCTTGAATATGGACGATACCGACGATATGGAACGTATCGCATCATAAGTCAGCATTATATGCAAAATCGTGAGGTCGTGACATTAGCAAAGACGACCTGTGCCTCTTTGACTATATAGCTCGGTGGTGAAGGAAGGCTTACTACAACGTGACATGAAATAAAAGTTTGTAATTACGACTTTCCTCGCACACAAATACTAAAATCCAACGCATCGCCTGCATTTTACATCTTCCGAGTACAAATATCCCGTCGCCGTCATCCTGTCCTATGGTTCTGTCCCGATTAGGGCACACGCTTACACTGTGTGCGATACCCATTAAGAGACGGTGAAGGAGTTTGCGAAAAAAGAATGCAAAAACGCCATAAAATCGGAGTCGTCACTTCTATTCGCCTATAGTTATATATTATATTGGAGGTGTTTAAAACAACCTTGGGGGTGGAATCAGAAAAACTATCATTTTAAGACGACGCTAACAACTAACAAACTAACAACGGATGATGACCGATGTCGTGACTAGTTTAAATTAATCTGTCAAAAGATATTTGATCGCACTTTAAGTGTCAAGTAGGTTAGGAATATGCACTGAATTCGCAACGATTGATACTCTACAATTGTATGCAGTATAATTTCAAGTTTGATACAAAATTACTACTACGTGAAGGATGAAACGTGCCACTTTTATGCACTTTGCTATTTCATACTCGATAAAACGACAACGGTTAAAATAAGAAAGGAAATATCTTATAAAAGTATCATACAAACATGCTTATTAGTGTAATACTGCAGTCTCGTCCCACACGTCGAAGTCCCGGCGTGATGTCCTAGTTCTTAATTTTGAATGTCAAGGGCGATGAAGGTGCTGTACTTACCGGGAAAATACCATGTTATTTACTAGAATTAAGTACAAGAAAACGGGTGTACGTGGATGAGAGCGTGAGAAAAAGGGATTTGCTGCTGTGCAACTGCAAGAAACGTGTTAAACGCTTCGCTGAGAGCGGGACGTGAGGTGATTCTAGGTTTTATACACAATTTGACCTCAAAATTCATGTCTTTTATGTGAATAAGTGCAAAATATTAACTGCAGTTTGTAAAAAACTTGTAATATCATTTCATAGTTGAATGTTACTTGAATTTCTCTTTTCGCCCCTTATGTGCCAGCAAGTTCTGATTTACGGTTCAAAATGTCATTATTACAAACGAAATATTTGACATGGCATATCAATAACGGGTTTGTGGATGTGCGTTTTTTGAATTAAAAATCCTAGATATTATTATTAATGGTTAAATCGACGTATGCTCAAGTTCTAGACGAAGTCAGCTCAGCAACAGTGCGTAAAGAATATGTTTTCCATTCGTACATATCGTTGAAGGAGTAAGAAAAACGACTGGAAGGAGAACGACACAATTCTTCCCTGGTTTTGTCATTTGTTTCAGGAAACAGGACAGCAAGACAACATGAGATGAGAAACTAGCAGAGCCGACAAAATCATTCGATTTAAAATCGTAGTGACCTTAAATCGTGATTTAAAATCACTAAATGACTTAGGATTTAGGATTTAGCACATTTAGATGATTTAGGAGTTAGGGACTTTCGAAAGTATGTGATTTTTAAATGATTTTAAATCATGATTTAGGATTTAGGGTTTAGAAGGATGAAGTGATTTTGATTTAGGATTTTGATTTAGCAACGCCAATGATTTTGCCGGCTTTGGAAACTAGAAACATGCAAAGACATCTTTAACAAACCCAAATCCCTAAAAATAGGCACTTCCCCTTCACAGACTCCATATGTCACAGAAAGTCTCAGAGCGACTTCAAGTGTTTGTTCTATGTCGTCAGTTGCATTTGTCTCTGTTGGAGACGATATGGTGGCGGTACGCCAACTCATTACGAAAAATCTTTCTTATAGCGAAGAGGCGTACGCCAAAGTTCCGTAGATGGCTATATATGCATTCATAAATAAAATGGAGAGTGACAATCCTCGCTCTCGTGGATGTCCCTCACACACATATGGCGAGAAGCTGCCTAATGTCATTATATAGATAAGCTATTCGGGTCCTTTATTTTTGGGCTGAAGCTCGACGTGTGAAATGAGACAGGACACTTTCTCCATTGTCTCCAGTTGTCTCACTCCTTCTGAAAAATGAGCTTTGCTTTTGGAAATCTGCCCTCGAGAAATAGGGCTCTGGAAATGTGCAATCCTGGCCGGGTGGAACATGTCAAGGAAAAGAATTGCTTGTTGCTTTTGTGGCGAGCATGTTTGTGTTTGCCATCGCTGTAAATGGATTCTTTAGAGGATCTCGGCTTCCTGACACTACTTTTTTGTGTGACGATATAGCCAAATTGCATCAACAAACACGGTGGATCGAGTGTATTGCACTTCAAAGAGGCAAACACAATAGCCAAAGAATGAAACTCTAAAAATCAGAACATGCGCGTGGTCCATTCGTTGAAAACCATTCACATTCGCACACACGTGAAAGCTGATATACCATTGAATGCATGAGACGAGTTGTTCTTCCAACACTGCTAAAAGCACGTGCAAAAAGAAAACAAATGCTAACTAATGGAAGAGTTGGACAATCGCTTTTCATGGGCGGCGGAAGCACGCCAGTACGCCATTGAACAATAGTCAGGTCACGCATTTTTTAAAAAAAAAGAGTTTCATACTTGCAGGCTTCCCTACGGGGATTTTGCACGATCTCGTGAAATTCAACACGGCTATAATTCTCCTGGCGAAAAACCACACGATCCCGTAAAGTAAACTTGTCGTTTGTCCTCCCAAAAAAAGTTCATATTTACTTTTAAGTAGCTCGCGGCAACTAACTGCATCCCACAGCTTCCTACCAGGCGTGGTTCTTATTATTATGTACATTGTGGACACAAAGTCTTAACAATGCGTTGATTATGTTGAGTTGAATTTGTACACCGACGATGAATAATTTTTGGGTCCTAGCCCAAAAACGTCCCATGCCCACAATCTTTGTTCACAAAGCCGAAAAGGTGACAATGTGACGACACCAAAAAAGCTCTAAATTATCTTTTTGCTCTTTCCTCCGCTGCGGAGTACAAGTTTCCGGTTTACGAACCCAGTCCTATGTTTCCTGTTTGGTAGCCGTAGCGTATCCATTGCATCCGTATTCTGTATACGTCATTTTTTGTCCCTATATCATCCGAATTATAAACACTAGAAAAAAGCCGCAGAATCCAACGCGTCAGTTATACATTCGTTAAATAACGAATGAAACATCCTGAGTTTTCTACTCAAAATATACAAATGTAAACACATTGAATGCATAAAGTACTATATAAAATGTAATGACAGTACTGAAAAGTCATAGATTATGTTTCCCTGTATGAAACAGGCATATGCAAATGCAAACTTTTAGGATTCCATAATTATGCTAATTCCCCAAGAATTCTAACTTAATTAGCATCAGGAACCTGGAATGAAAGAGCAAAATATACTTCATTTACATATCAATCCATATTTCATTAACCATCGGGGAATTTTACTGCATTTTGCATATTTACTCCTTCGCCATCTTGAAAATAAGATGCAGCAAATGAATGGAATGAAAAGGTAAATTCGACAGTGGACGACGAGGACGATGCAACATTCTAGGAGATAGCTTTATGCATTAGTTCTGGAGTGTACTGTATTCATAGCTCTAGGATAAATTGTCATTTCCGATGGGACAATACCGGGCTAAAATCCTGTACTAATTCTGCTTGGTATATTCACATGGGCAAGCTTCATCATTAAGTCTAGACTGTGTGGTTTTACTTTTACGCTAACTTTTAATAGGAAACCAAAGTCAAAGTATACCCCAGAGAGTCATTTCCTTCTCAGATATCTCTTAGATGTGTGAAAGACATGGACCGAAAGATGCTCTATTTGCGGTCATATAATGTAGTATGTTACCAGTTAGCAGTGTCAGTGGCAGGGCTCATTTAATGTTCATGTTAGTCTTTCAGACTGACGAATGGATTAGATTAAACCCTACTTTCTTGGTGCCATGAGTATCTTTTAGAAGTACACAAAGTAGCCGTATCTTCCCATTTGTAGGATAAGAATGGATCATATAGCGAAAGTTGATATGGACCAAATAGTTCTGCACGGCGGAATTGCCTAGGGTTTCATGCCGGGAAGACCGATCTATGAGATTCGTTAAGACACACAGGTTCATTCAGGGAGGATCCACTTGGGCACAATGTGAATTCCATTAGTAGTATGGCCGTGGCACGCACTGACATCAGATTCAGAATGGAAGTGATACTCATCTTGAGGCTCTAACATTTTGATATAAACGGTAGTGCAGTGGCCAGTGGCCAGGTAAGTTTCCTGGCCATAAGACAACATGGGGAACTTGACAAAAAGTAGATGCGATTTCGAACACTCCTCTCCTCAGAGCTCATCCTATTGTATTTTTAAGTCTGTTGCATTGTGGATTGTGGGCATTTGTAGTCGGTATACGGTGCGTCGTCGTGCTTAGAAGTTCACTATATTGTAAAAAAAAGTTACTAATATGTTATTTGCCATTGCCCGTACCAAAACCTAAGCTTTTCTTACCTGTGTGAAAAGACAAGACAGGAAAGAAGGATCCATGATAAAAAGCAATGGTTTTTACTCCTAGTCGCATCCCAACCTGCTCACTGCTCTCATACCAAACATTCTGTATAGCAACATAGCTAAGCAAGGTTCTTATTCAAAGGTACTGAGCCAACATTATCTCATCGTCAACAACCCTTTCCATGAGGAATTTTCAGGAGTTTACATGTTACAGCTTTGAGAACTGAACTCTAAACTCTCTCAGAGTAGAAAATTCTATGAAGCTTCCTGGCACGGTGTGTCGTGGACCACAGAGTGCAACAATCCATTGAGTTTGCTGCCTGGCTCTTGGCAATGGTGGTGGAAAATGTAAAGTCGTCGACTGGGTTCACATCACACCCTTCTTCCATCCTGCAATTGCACCCCTCTCGTCTTCCTGCACCAGGTAAAAATGATAATGTGACTGCATCCACGAAACACAGCCGAACGAGAGGAGAGACCGTATGCCGAAGCACAGGTAAATGACTACTTATTACTCCTGGCTCTGTATAATGCCAAGGTATACGGCGTGTTGGAGATGTAATGCAAACGCACATCTTGGGATAAATGTTCGCCATCCATCCGTCGTCGTGGTTGTGGCAATCTTCAACAAGTCAGTTCGGTTCAGTGTGCTCTCAGATCAAGAGGTTGGTGTAAGTACTGGTAGTGTACCGTGCATGGACATGATCTTTAAGGATACACGATCTTTTGTACAGAAACAGGTAAGTTGTATTCCTTTTTTCTTGAGTTATAACTTTGTTGTTGTTTCCACCAGAGAGAGGGAAAAATGGGAGCTCTCCAGACCTTGTCTCCGTATTTTCACTGTGTAAGCTAAAGTGTTCGTGAAGGTTAATATACCACCTTCAATTTCATTTCTTATTCTGGAAAAAAACAAGGTGCAGATTTGCTTTTTCCCATTTGTATGAGATGTACAACACTTATAAGGCTCGAAGCATAAAAGGCAACAGGTTTGATTTTGTGCAAATGTATGTGAGAATCTCCCCTCCGATACTTTTTTTCTGGTTTCAACCAGTTCAGTCATAATCCGTTGAAGCTCCCGGAGAAAGCTGAGCTTCGCTCCGAGTGAATGTGAGCTACGACAACGAGTGAAAAGGAATCCTTCAATTTTCAAAAGTTTCAGTTTCAGTGCTCAAATTCCTAATGTCGTAATCGCTAGTATTTCTTGAAGAGTTGTCTGAGAGTTGTACATCCGTGAGTAAAAGTGACTACGTCTAGTGAATACAAAAGTCAATGTATAGTAGTGTTGTGTTGTATCCTTTAGGAATCCTTTGGTAATTTTAACAAGATGTAAAAGGGTAAAATCACAAGACTAAACAGTCTGAAAAGTTTACATTCAAATTAAGCCATTCTTTTGAAATCCGGACCCTACGAATGTAAAGGGGAAAGTTATTTGGTCCGGAAAGTCTGCTTTTCGGATTTGAGCTTTTCAGCTGCTCGCAACAGCTTAACTGACACTTTTTCCAAGAGGGAGAAAGACAACGGCAGTCGTTTTCTGAATTTGTGAGCTCTGAGAAGAAAGTGAACGATTCTCTTTTTGAGGAATTACATTATCGACTTTGTGCGAAAAGGAGGGGAACGGAAAAAGGTTTAGCACCAGAAAAACCCGGGACTTTGAGCAAACTTGAGTAGGCAAAGGAAGTATACGTGAAGTTTCTTCTTTCATGTGCTCTGCATGCAAACTCGAAAAAACCGAAAGGGAGTCTCATGTGTAATACAATATTAGGCTCGGACTGCTAAACACCATGAAGCACATTATCATTTAAATGTATAAGGAAGAAGAGAAATGGAGGTGTGGGAGTCTTTTGCTTCCACCTTTAATACTATTAGGTTTTAAAAGGCGGTCTTTCACGGCCTCCGGAAAAAGAGCAAGCAGGAAACACGAGTGTCAAAGTTGTAGTACCTTTTATATAGTACTCGTGGCATTGTACCAGTGCCCGTACCAAGTGCCACGTTATTATTGATTCTAAACGGAGACTCAGTTTTCACCTACGACATTACACTCATGCTGGCTAGTAGAGTAACTGTAACACAGTAACAGTAAGGGAAATCGGAACTCAGGTTGGTTGCCTTGCCCAACCCGGGTAAGTAATAGACGAATAGTGAAAGTCCGCTGTCGGAGGGAAAGGGAAGTAAAGCAAGTCCGAGTGTTGGAAAACTATATAATGGCAAAGTGGCAAGTGGTAAAGTGGTAACTGGCCTTTTCTATGCTCGACTAAGGAAATGGTGCACAATGCACAACTCAAGTCTATATTTCGTACACAAAAGTTTTATACCCGGGCTTTACACTATAAACTATAAGTCTTGTGTACATTAGGATAGTCCGTTTCACTTTCGTCTTCTTGAAGAGTTAAAGCTATCTTATTCCGTCTCATCAGTTGGGCCACTATTTGGAGAGCACTTTCCCGGTTTCGTGAAGCGCATATTTTGCAGTAAATTGCCTCTTTGAAAAAGTCTGAGTGTTTGTGCCTGTTCTTGCAATTTTCTTTCAGATAGGCCAACAGCTCTTACAACAACGAAACGTCGGACGCATGATGTTGTTAGCCGGAAAAGAGAACACATCTGACTTTGGAGACAGTGCAGTGGGAAAATGAGATATAAACATACTTATCATCGAGTGGATACGAGAACCCAGAAATGGACATAAATAACTAACGGCAGACACGAGTCTCCAGTTACCCATTCATATTTGAATGCACCCCCGACGCGTTTTTGCCTTCTGCCTATTTGATCTTTTGTACAAATAATACTGTAAATGTAAAGAGTGAGAAGAGCAACAGCGTCAAGTCAAGTGAACCCGACTAGGCTGTTCTATACACCGTTTGAAAAGTAAAGAACCTTTAGCGACGAATCTTACAACGCGACGACGTCATCATTGTGTGTTGTTGTTGTATTCAGTGCTTTCCCGTGTGTGACAAAAATCCCACGTTTAACATTGTATAGTTACTCTGTGAACTGCAACTGTAACCTTTAAAAAGTGTGTATTGTGCTGAAACTTGGAACAACGTTGGGAAGTATGCGAATGAGGTATGTGCTGCTGTGCAAAATCCCAATTCTGAAAATTGCCATTTCGGATTTGGGCTACATTTGAAATGCAGATTGGCCTTTTTCTCTATGGCCGGATGCAATTTTCATGCCAAAGGCCTATCACGCTCCGGTTAGATCATCACCCTGTTTAGCATTTAACATAGGGACAGTGGAACAACCAAACTTGCCACGAGGACGAAAAAGAGAAAAATTGAGCTTGAAACACGAGGAATAGGATTTGACGTGAAGTGTGCAAATGGTCTGTCATCATTTTTGCATTTAGAGTGTTTCTTCGCATCTCTAATGTTGAGCTAACAAGTTGTTCAAGTATTTTGGTATTTGTTGCTTCGACGAGTTCCAGTAACACTTGCCAATACTTTTTTGCTTATAAGACTTGACAGCGTCTGTCGTGAATATGATAACAACAAGTCACTTTTCAACTCACGGAGATCGAAACAGGACATCAGAACATAGTGTTAGTACTTCAATGCACTTGAAAGCACAAAAAGCGAAAATTTAAAACTACAGTGGAACCTTAAACCAATTCCAAGGTGAGTTATACTGAATTCCCTATTTACATAACTATATAGTCTAATGCTAGTGCAAAATGCAAAACATGAAGTCAGGTTCCATTTAGCACTGAGCAAAGTGTCACATTCCTGCACGTTACTGCAACAACTTTCAATTGTCACCCTTTTGTTCCTTACTACTTTACTATTAGTATCCTTACCGTCTGTCTGGTACAAAAGTTGCAAAATTCCATTAAAAGTGAACCTGAAAATCTGCTAAACAAACATCAGCATCAGCCTATATTCATAAATCTGCAATGTATCATAAACAGTCCAACCCATGCAAAATGTTATTGTTATTGTATACGTGTAGTACGTTAACGTTTTAACGTAACACTTGACAAGACTTGACACATTAAACTCTCCCGTAAAAGATCAGAATTGACATTTGACATTACGCAAAGAAAAGTGGGCTAAACGCATAGTAAACGTATTGGGAACCAAACGTGTGGGCATAATGTGACGACCGGATTTACTCACGTGTGACATTCGTCAGTTTGCGAGTAACGTGAAGGCAGGGATTTATACATTTACATTACACACTATGAGATTTTGTGATACAGAACCTTTAGAGAATGCACCTTTTCAGTGTTAATTAGGCAGTGAGTGTGAAATAAAGTATGAGGTCACTTAATAAATTGGGAGAGAGTTTTTTTCATGTAGCGATTCAGTTTCGACAGTTTCGAGTGTACGAATGAATGCAATGTATAAAACGGCGTGTGCTCCACGTCCAAGCCAAAAGCAAGGCATTCACATTTTAGCCATAGGAAACAAACGCAAACCGTCGAAAAAGGAAGGTTTTGGCTCAGCAGACTTCCTTTGAATCAGTTGGCTTGCAGCCCCCCATGTAGAAACACAAAGACTTCGGCGTCTCTCTTCGCCTTCTCCTTTCCTTGTGTTTCACTATATCACAATCACATATTTTCAACTTGTTGTGATTCTGTTCGCGATTTGAGTCCTTGTTTTTTTTAAAAAAAAGAGACATTTTTCGGATTTTTGGAAAAAAGTGCAAATTGAGAATACACTGGATCGATAGAAGGAAAACCACTGCATACAATATGATGTTTACACTGAACATCTTCTATCTGATTGAAGAAAGGAAAAGTTTTGTAGGAGACGTTCACTTGGTCTTTTGTGACAGGTTCGTTTTTTTGCAATTTTTCCCATTTTCGTGTTAACATTTTTTGCCTGTTTTTTTTGGGTTTTGTTTTTTGTTTGTGTTGTTCTTGCTAGTCAGTTCGTGGTACTGGGTTCTGTAATTCTGTACCGTGGTGTTACTACAAAGTTTTCTGTTTTAAAGTTGTTTAGTGTTTAGTATGCATATTCGTATCCGGAAAACGGGGACACATGAAAAATTGCGTATTGTGTTTGCCCGTTTACGGTTTACCTGAATGTGAAAAGTCTCCTAGAAAGTTTTGATGATGACTGACACTCGACATTGGTATTTTCCACGTATTTTGCAAAAAAAATATGCAAGAGAAGATTGCTTTTTGAACAAGAATTTAACATGACTCTGGATTTCGGGGTAGAATTCTGACTTGTGACACCATGCCATGCACCCCATGCGACTTAAAATTGCAGAGGACATTTACTGCCTATAAAGTGCCGGTAAAGAAACTGTCGTAAACGACGAAAGTGGTTCGTACAGTTCAAAGTATTTTGTAGAGTTCACACGTTTTCGTTTGTAGAGTCCGGTGTTTTTTCGGAAGTGGAGGACTTGGAAGGAAGAATATTGCAATAGCATGCTTAAACTTTTTATGACTCTCGATTAGCTGGTGAGCATGTTTCTCCATGAGATAGTTTTTTTTTTACCTAAGAGTCTCTTGAGTGTCACGTGTGGGTGCTGCAGGTTTGACAAGTTGGGCAACTTTTGGAGAATGCTCGCGTCTCTCAGAATGTGATGGGAGAAAAAAATGCTTCTGATTTTGAATTCTTATATGGAATTCCACATGTTGTGTGGTCCTTGCATTCTATTCTTATGAAACCCATTGGATTTTTACACTATTTCTCGTTTCTGTCAGTCGGTCTGGTTGTAAAAATTTAATTCGTTTCCGTCTGTTTTGTCATTCAAATCCGTGAAGGACGAAATAAAATTGTGGGGTAAAGTAGGAAGAATGTAAATGTCAAAGCATCTTCTTCTTCAGAGGAATAAGGACTCGAGTCTTTTCTTCCATTTCCATTTCTTACTTCCACTAGAGAAGTATTTTTTGGTGGCACCATCGCCATCACTTAACTTTTGAGAGATTCTCATTTGCATTGTAATTGTACAAGTATTCATTTAATTTCACGCCTTTACGCATTCCGAATACCAGAAGTGATGGGATTATTACGTAATTAAATTATAATATCTATTGTCTGATTCTGTAATGCTGCATACATTTTTTTGACCAATTCGTGAATGATCCATTTTGTAATGTGAAACAAAAGGCTGTGCAGGGAAGAGGCGAAGAAAGAAGTCATAGAGGGACATTAGAAACTGTATGATTTGTGAGGTGATCATCCTGAGCCCAGTAGGTGTCAAAGATTTGCATGATTAATAGGGACTTTCACTGCTAGAAGGATAAAAGAACGTTTCTCAACAGCTTACGGCTTTATTAACAGCACACGGAGAGCGTGCAAAGATAAGCTAGGGGATTTTGGCATAGGATAAATGCACTGGCTGTAGCTTGGTAAAATTACGTCACACAATCATAACATCTTCGAACTCAATAAATAAAATTCTCTTTTGAAATAACATCATCGTGCCCAATCTTCATTAGTACTGCCATTTCATGTGGTTAAAGCTGTAAAAAATGTAGAGGTACTAATTTTTTCACGTATAGAAAGTTAGAATTAATATTATGATAAAGTTGATGTTTTTTGTGACGTGATGTGATGGGATTTATTTGAAGTTGTGTTTTTTTACTCTTATGAATGAAGATTGATTGAAAGAAATTTAATTTTGGGATACCGCAAAGTTTCAGGGAGTCTTTATTAATCACTCAGTCAGAATGAAGATAGGACACTTGGGGAAAATGTAATAATAGAAGAAACTTGTTTGCATTTCCGAGAGTGTAGGATTTTTGCTGGAGAATTTAGTTGAGATCTGGCTCGTATAGCTTTCAACGTTAAGTGGAAAGTGGGACGATGTCATCTTAAGCTGGAGTTGTTTAAGTTTAAAAAGTCATTCTGCTTTCAAGAAAAGATTGGCAAAAAAGGGTTAAGATGGAATGGATGGAACGAGGAACAGAGAAATGAAGTGGGTTCCGGTCGAGGACCGCAGGATACACAGACCGTCGACTTTTCTGAACTGTGGGACCATGGCAGTCCAGAGATTACGAAATGTTCTCCAAAAGTGGCTGGGCTGTCTCTCACATTGCCATTAGCTTGTGCATTCACTGTGAATCCAATGTCGTCCGGCATGGCCCATAGCACGCGATACTCCGCATCTGGGTGTCTTACGGATTTTGAACATTTGTAGACGCTTCATGTGAAAAGATGAAGCAAAAGACGGGGGAATGCGAATAGGCTAACGATGCCGTTGGAATGGAAAGTTGTTAACCTACAAGGGCACATATACTAATTTCAGTCAAGGGTTTACGAACAGGAACCGAAGAAGTCGAGACATGTGAGCTGAGACCTTAATAAGGACGAACGAGTGCTGTCTTTCGTGTGGCTCTGACATTTCTTTCGTGAAATACCCTATGGGACGACTATTGACTTTGAATGTAATCCCTTGCATCGTGGCAACGGCTGGAACAAAGTGGATCCAGCTGTGCCAGATTTTTCATCAGCTCTCATTCCGAACTCAGTCAAAGATTGAAGGCTTTGACATAAATGATTGAAAAGAATAGAGAATCTCCCAAAAGCACCAAAGTAATTTCCCCAATTTCACAATCATTCTTTCATCCAAGTCGTAACCAATAACCATCAAAGATCACTTTTATTTCCTCATGATCATAACCGAGGATCGTAGTTGGCAAGAATGTGCTCATTTTTAAAACCTATTAAGGTTAATCCTCCTACTCTGTTTGATTACAGTGAAATCTTACGGCCATTTCCCATTTCATCATTCACTTCGAATCTCCATCTACTTATCTTTGTATATACATAACTGTTCCATAATTCCATAGGCACGATTGAACGTCATAGCGCGATTTCAAAGGGTTCAACTCGGTTTGTTCTCACGTCTGTACAAAAATCCACAACTGTGTGTCATTGACATTGACACCAAACACTGTCTTTATGAAATGCTCAAGCGGAACTGACATTTCATGACATTTCCTTTGGTATCGTACAAGAAGGCTGTGCTTTGGTATTTTTACGGTACATTTCTCACAGCTCAAACCAGTCGTCAGTCGTCGTATTGTCATCGTCTGTCTTCATCTGTTACCTTCTGTGTCTGTATTAGTTCTACGAGGGCGACGAAACTGATAAAACATGTCTGTATTTTTATTTTTTTGGTGTAGATAGCTCTTCTCATTACATTAATGCTAACCTATGAAAGCCAGTTAAGGGACTCGCGAAAAGCGCCGTATCACTAACATTGCTAATTCTCCACACATCATAACTCTGTTGCGTTGTCGACATGAACGACGTTGTCAGAATGTAAACTTGACATCCTAATGATGCCAACAAGTCTGCCTTTGGTGTCGTGTTTGTATTTTATGAATGCTAAAAGACCCAAGAACCCACTAATGGAACGTGCTTCCTGTTCAGCTTTTACATCATATATGATGTATTGATTTCAAAATATGAGAAATTACGCAGAATAATAAAGGGTTGACTACCTCAAGTAGAATAATACTTTCCTAATGAATCTACTAATATATCCTGAGTGGTATCCGTACATATTACATAAAATTTTATAATTTGAGATAAGGTTTAATTAGTGGACGTGTGCGATGGATAGATAAGAAAATAATGCATAATAATATAAAGATTATAGCGTGAAATTCACTGTAGAATAGTAATGGAATCTAGGGGCCCCATAGAGGAAATTGAGCTTCGAGGGTCAAGGAGGTTTAAACATTTTTGGGGAATTCCGGAAGTTAGCTTAAAGTGCAGTCGCGAAAGACGTTGTGGGTGTTCCTTTCGCCAACATATCAACCAGCCGGTTTCTGTCACTATGTCAAAGAAAGGAAATGACGCTGCGCTTTTGTGAAAATTTAATGCTTTAGTGTCAGCACTCGGATATCTTGAGGCAATGGAATGGAATAAAAGTTTGTTGAGACGATTAATTAGTGTTATGCCTCTCGAGAATATTAAGATAAACCACGCTTTCAAGATAAAGTCAACATTGTAATAAAATTTTAGTTTAACGCTTTTCTTCTTATTTCACGTAATGTGCTAAATACTGGATCGAAAAGAAAATGTTTAGATTTAGATAAATTACTTTATTACTACTACAACCATGACAGTAGTAAATAGTAGTTGCTGTCTATCAGAAAATGTTTTAAAAATATCCTATTTGTCTATCCAGCTTTGTCACGTATGGCCGTCTCATTTATCATGAGAATGTCAACGGTTGACTTGTGTCAATAGAAAAGTTGTCTGTCAGCTATAGCTTCAGCCTTTTAGCGCTCGTCTTGGTTTAACTCTTTCAGAGCAAGTCAAAACAAAAGTGAGCGAGATTTCTCTTCTTTTCACAGAGTATTTTGTTTCGCAAAGTTTTCGCTTCTGGTTAACTCAGTTTCGTTCTTTTTCGATGACAACTGCTGGAACTAGCAGCAGAGAAAGAATATAACCCAAAAACGAGGCACGTAAACTTTGAGCAACGTGGCCTAAAGTGAAAACGAAGAAAAAGATGTATGGAACATACCCTAAGCATTAAAATGATGGGATTTCTCTATTATTTGTCTTCATCTCCTTTCACAGTGTTCACGAGACTGCGGCAAAGGTTCTATGAGCAGTGTGTGACTTGACTCCATTCTCAGGTCGTAAAGCATCTTTTCAACTTTCATGCTTCAGGTTGCTTCGTGGACTTTCTCACAAGAGAGATTCAGAAGGGAAACTTTCTCGTGTTATATAACCATGCGGTTCAGTAGTAAGAAATGCTGGACATTAATGGGATGTCAAAGGAACAAATGCCAAGGGCCCTTTATGATACGCTAGGCATAAGAAGGAGATAATACTATTATAGCTTTGTCCAAACTCCAAACAATCCAATAATACCATTCCCGAGTGATATATGATGGTTTGCCCTTGATACCAACTCTTCTGTTCTGGTCACACTACTGCACATTTCAAGTACGTTTTATATAAAAGAAAACAGTTGTGATATTAGATATTTATTTTATTTTGTTATAAGTACGGACACTTTTATACGCACATTTATAGTTGAAGTTGGAATTGTAGCCGTACCATAGCAGTATAGAAAATAGCACAACTATAGCACTGTTATACGAGTACAACTACGTGAAAGGTGACTTCGGTTTTTGTAGGCCGCTGCTGCTTCTAAATTGCTACTGTGCTTTCTTGGGTGTCCTGTTCAAAGAAACGACGGGAGGAAACCCTAAATCGGATATGGATTGTTCGTCTTTGAGGCTGTAATATCCCAATAAAGAATAGTGGAGTAAAGTGCTACAGATTCAGGAAGGCAAAAGACCATTTCAGCTCTGAGACGCAAGTAGCAAGTTAAATGGGTCCATTGCTCAAGTCTTCTTCTGTACAACTTGGATTTACTATGAGAAATGATGGGGCATTGGGTCGACTTTTGGACTATTATAGGATTGGGAGAAAGGTGCCGCCATCGGCGAGCTATTTATGAGATTTTAAGTACAAAGGCATCATGGATGAGGAAGAAAGAGCAATCTACGTTGAGATGCACTTATTTCGATCGTCAAAGTGACACGAGGAGGTTCGGTTTGCGAAAGATATACTAGCGGAGGTAAAAGGGGAAACTTCCTAATTTTTTGATTTACGAAGAATCGCTTTCCGCATTTTTGTTACGTAATCTATTATTTGAGCAAACTTAAGCGAAGAGTTGCGTGGACAAATTGGTACGAAAGTTTATACAGTATTTTCTGTTCGATGAACCATTACGACTTTTATCCCCAATGTGAGTTCCGTTATAATAATAACAAGCTGAAAGCACGTTCCGCATTTCGACGACTTGTTTTTACGAGTAATATACAACAACAGGATTTTAAACAGCTTGACAGCATGGAAACAAATGAATAAAAAGTTGTCGACTCTGGCATTTCTCATTTTAAAAAACTGAAATTCACATGGACAGAAGCTTGACAGTGACTAAAACTCCGTGTACTAGAATATTATTATTTTTGTCATTTCTTGTTAGCTGTTGACAAATGATTTTTTTGCTTCTCGTGTCTGCTGGGAAACTAATTTATCAAAACGTATTATCGTGTAGTTTAATATTTGGCTTATTACAGCTTACAGCTTATGGTGTAGATTGGTGTAGATGTGGAATAGACGACGCCTAAAGCCCAGTACTTAAACAAAGATGGGATGATGAGCAAACTTTTAGAGTGTAATACTTATCCTTGAAGATTTCATGATCAAGGCCGCAAAAATTAAAAAGTAAACAAATCTTTATGAAAATGCACTGTAGTAAATGTATATACACAAAAAATTAGAAATGGGTTTCGAATTCCTGGGAGGCTCAAATACGGAAATTACTCGTTGAGTGGTACATGTTCAGTGATGATGATGGTCTTGCCATAAATCAAAGCACAAGTTGGTTCCACTTTCCATTAAGAACTGAAGGCATTAATCGAATTGCTGCGGTACGACGCGAGAGTAGCAGTTTGTTAGATGTACAAGCCCAAGATACACTGTTTTCAAAACGGATTCCAATGGTTCACAAGGCTTCGTTGCTGAAATTGCCTTTTGCACACATGCTAGTAATTACACGATTAAAACTGACCTATAATTTTGCAAATGCCGTTTTGTGAGTGCTGAAATTTGAAAGTCTCTATAATTCCATTGCCAGCTGCAAGTGCACCATGTGCTGATGCTCAATGCTGGGGTGACCAAACTAATGGTGTGAAATCCCATTCTCGCCGTTATCTTTATGCACGAAAACAAATGAAGTTCGTGTCTCATGCTGAAGACTCAGAGACCGGCTAGTGACACGGAAGAGGGAAGACATTAGGATTTTGGAGAAGTAACCAATCGACAAAATGGTGAGCACGTTGGCTCTTCTCACTCGTTGAATGCTCCAACTGGGAATTAATTAAGCACGCTTTCGCAAATAAGACTAGTATCTTCATACTCTTTTGTCAAGTTTTCGCTTGTCAAAACCCGTCTGTTTTGAGGACATAGAGCATTTTGTCCGTGACAAACTGTAATAAGCATGATGAAAATGATGATACACTCCGTAGTAGTGGACTTGCAGTGTTGAATGTCATATGCAGAGTAAAATGCCTAGTAAAAAGAATGATGAATTCATTGTTCGCACAAATACTATGGAGGTTCATTGGTTTTCCTATGATTTGTGACTTTGGTGTATCGGCTTGTTTTTACAAGAAGGCGGATTTAAATTTAATGATGATGATCTTCATCATGACAAGTGGCTGACTTGTAGAAAAATGAAAGCTTTCAGCAGCACCCGGTGCACTACCACACGCTCATCCTTTCCTTCTGATGGACACATGCCTATTTTGTTCAAAGGGGGATGTCATAATAATACAAGGACGACAGATGAAGGTGGAGTTCTCGGCTTAATATCTCCCTTGTTTCTCAGATCCGACAAACTTTACACGACCTGTCGCAGTTTTTTCATAGAAAATTAATGCAAATTATGCATTCTTCCAAAATTGATGTATGATATTAATGCTTTTAAGTGCCTGAGATAAATGTTTCAAGTCAATTTTGGGTAGAAGCATTTTTCTATTTGATGATATTGAAAAAGAAGTTGTATCAGTATTACCCAATAATAATGCACTGCATTCTTATTCTATGCAGACCGTCGTCACCGTCAAGTGTGGTATGAACAAACTTTGAGCAAAAATTATAGAAGTTTACAAAATCTTTCATGCTGTGCTTACCGTCGTTTACGTATAAATTAAGGAGAATTTCTACATTGTGCACAAAATTTAAATTCATATCAACTGGTAGCTTCTAAACGTCATTTTGATTTATAACCCGGTAGTATAGTAGCTCTTCACAACACAAGTATTTTCTTTGTTGGAGAACTTTATACATGGAGGAACAATAACGACCAACCGGAGCTTATAATGAGAAAGCTGGGTTTTTAAAGTAATGTACCATATTTTCACATTTTGGTCAAGTATTATATTTTCGCATATGTATTCAAGTTCCCTTGTTACGTTAACTTCTTCATACCTGCCCTATAAATTTCTCCATTTTCATCTTTTTGGTTGCATTGTGACTACAAATTCAGATGCAAAATGATAATGGTTTGTGGTGACTCGTCTTCAACTTGGCCATAAACGAGGTTTTTATATATGGAAAATAATGTTTTTATGCTTTCTACAGTGGGAATTATGCAGGTTGTGAGATCACGAATGGTTCATCTTATTCTTTGAGTGCGATACGGCGAAACTTTATATTTTGGGAGGATTGACTAAGAGGATATTAAAGAATTTTTCCTGTACAATGACATTGTGCAAGAATTCGTGTATGTGGTATGGTTATGACCTTATGACAATGAAGAGCACAACAAAACACAACTATCCACAACATTAGTAAGTGTTAGCACGTTATATAAGACAAAAGCCAATTGAACCTCATGCATAAAATGGTTTTTCATTGTGTCTGTCGCTATGTATGCTTGTAGAATCACTTGATTTTTTATCCCGAGTTCAATGCTCCATCTCTTCCACCTGCTAAATGGATAATAAAGTTGAACTTGGAGACCAAGTTGTTGTCTTCATTTTTTCATCAAGAGTGTGGTGGTGTTGCATATGCGTACTTGTGGTGACGATGGATGACGACTCGTCTCTTATGCGAATGAAGCGATTTTGTCTTAATACCTTTACCTTGATCGTGCCGAGGCGTTTTATTACACAACGAGACAAGAAATTTAATTTTTATGTCAGGATTTCTCGACGATAACAAATGTTATGGAACGTTACTCGTTCATTATGTCTGTCTAACAGTCTAACCCCAAAGTATCGCTCAAAAAGTTACAAGAACTCTTCTCAATATTATACAAAAATAAAAGTGAGTTATTTTCTTTTAAATAAGTTTTCTTTTGTTTTCTTTTCTATGGAATTAATAATTGTACTGCTATGTCGGGGAGTTCATTCCTACAGTTCTCAATTCCTTTTCATTCAATAGGGAAAAAAGAAACAATCGTTTCAATCTTGAAGCATTTGTACTTGTACTGCAACCAACTGTTAACTTCTTGTGATTTCGATCCATGCTTAGTGTTGTATTGCGAATAGAATTTCGTTGTTGGTTTTTCTTTTTGTTTTTTTGGACAGCGCATCGTACAAATGCAGAATAGTTCTGTTATGTATATCTGGCGGTTTTTTCCTGTTTATTAAGTAGATTTACGTTGTTGCAACTTTGGTTCAATAGAAAATGCATACTAATAAGTCTTTTCTGCATTTCATCCGCTTTAAGAATGTTCACGAGTTGCAAGTTTTGCATTTGCGAATGAGCTGAAGACGTGAAGACTGGTTTGGTTCATCAATTTCAATGTAACTTGAAAACCAGATATTTATCGTTCCAGTGTGGAGGACAATATTAATCAAGTTCAAACTCAGGGTATGAATGACATGCAAAAACCATACATGGTCAATCTGTGCAAAAACTCCAGGAGGCATTGCCCGGACACAATGGTAGGCAGGTTCACTTTTAAAAAAGGAGTTGTCGTTTGATTTACAAGATCGGCCCGAAATATTCCTCCTGTCTTTGTCGCTTTCAACTTGACGGGGTGACATTGGATTTTTTCTGTAAAAACGATAGTCCAAGAGCCCAACCAAGCCCACCTCACTGTATGTACTGCTGCGTATTTCATACTTTATGCATAGCTTCGTGGAAATCAACCTGGTAACATTTTATCGTATGACTAATACTATTAAGATTAAATATTCTCTGTGCTTATCTGCGTTATGCAAATAAGTTGGAAACGTTAATTGCATTTTCATGCAGTATAAAAAATCCTACTGTGGTGTGCCGTGTTGGACTTTACGATTGGAATGAGTCTAAGAATTACTCAATTCTCCTGGTTTGGTATAAAGTCGATTTTTATTTCTGGTTTACGATTTACGACGGATGGACATCCGTTTGGTATGTGTTTGTCCCACAAAAGTAAGTCATTTAAAAACAGTTCCGTGACGTCAGTTCATACGCACATTGCAAATATAGCGCACTAAATTTAGCTAAAATGCAAATGGCAGTAATAAGTTATCATGTTGGACAGTTAGAATGTGAACACAGGTGGTTCGTGGTGGTCAAAAACATTTCGTGATCAGGTGTTAGTAATGTGAAACCTGCCGTATTGCACGAGAGACAGAGAGACTGGGAGTTTTTATGTACGTATTCTTGATATTGAGCTGCTATCATGCTATAGGAATTTGCATTATATGAAGTCTACTGACTGAGAATATTATTCGGGTTGGTCACATCCATTCAGAACAACAATCAATTTTCGGTTTTATTATTTAATGACATGTGAAACTCTGCCCTTGATGCTACTGAGCCATTTGCCATGAGTGGATTTATATGAAACTGAACGGGAGCTACATAATATGCATTAACATTTGGAAGTCCACTTGCACTTTACAGGGGATCTCCCCTTCTTCGTGTCTGCTTTCTATCGACAAGATGACGGACACAATCCCTAAAAAGCAAAAACGCCGAGAATAGTTTTTTGGTATTTAAAATGAGAATATGGAGACGCATGTCTTGAATAAGATCGTGTAATCGAGCCACAAGCTTGCTTTTAGACCACTTGAGATTGACATTGACAGTGACACTGTGAGCTATTTTTGGAGCGTTTTCACAATACAGCATTGTGGAAGAAAAAATGGTAAACTTTTTGGGTTTGAATGGTTGCAAGTTTTAATGCAGTGCCATTACCCGTCCGTTGACTAGTGGCAGTTGATTCCGCCCGGAAATGATGAAGCAACGATCCATCTTAATCCGCCTTTGTTTATTTACTCAGTGGAGGAAAAAGCTAAACGAAGCTTGAGGCTTGAAACGTGCACAGGACAAAACGCTCATTGTCTCGTAAGAATGAAGATGAGTTTCGTCCCACAACTGCTGGCTGCAGACGACCGATAGAACCATTATCTCATAAGCTCTCGTGTAATTCCTTCTCTTTGGTTAGACTCCTTTTATGAATTTGAGTTGCGAAAACTAAAAAAGACGGTGCATCCCCTCCGTCTTTCTTGGTCCTCATCAAGGATTAGTTTCTAGTAGACCACTAACATGAATGCGGTGTGAATGAACAACCCTTTGAAACGGTGGGATGAAACCATAAAATAGTAAAGCGAAATAAACTGTTGATGAGAATGTTTAGGAATACTCATCAAGTTAGTTGGCCTGTAGGCTATTACACAGACTCAGTGACTAAAATGCTACTGGCACTGGCGGCGTCAAAACGTTCCGCCCTGTTATTGCGAAGTACCCATGTTTTACGATCCGAAATAGTACGTCTTCATCTTTACGACATTTGTGGTATTCAGAGTTTCTAAATATGGACTATGAAATGAAATTACGTACTTTGGACTGTACTCAAATTCAAGCCAATAACAACGCATTTACGAACTCTGAATCTGGATGGATGTCAGTGACAAAAGGTTCTTAAGATTTTCTTTTTAACTAGGTCGGCAATAAAAATATCTGTCATCTGTCACTTTTCACACAGTGCCGCTTCAGCACCGCGATCGAAGTTCAAGATTCTGCATAGTGTTATTAAAATTAACATTGAGCTCACAACTTATAAAGTTGGATTACCCGTAAAGTTTCCTATCGATTTGAAAATAAATGTCCCATTTTCTTCCATAACTTTTTCGTGGATTTATGAATGATGCAGTCTCTGTGTCCTTAATTCAAATGCTCTACTTTACTTTTTAGTTTGTACGTAATAACCTGTCTATAAAACGTAGTAAGCGTGGGCAGTAGAACCTGATGAAATTAGTAGGAAAGAAAAACACGGGAACGGGAAAGTTCCACAAGTTGAAAATGGTATTGTCCCACTGCTTCATTAAGACCAAGAAATGTCAAAAATTACTTCGTTTTTTCTCGACGGAGTTTTCAATTAGGTTTCAAATTATTTCAAATGAAAATTGAATAAAAAGAATTAGCAAACTTTTACATAATTACTCCAGAAAATGGTTTAAGGGTTGGCGTTTTTCTTTTCATTATTGAAGATTTAAAACTTGACGAAATTACTTTCATTACTACGTTTTGCAGTGAGAAAATGTATTTTACATCCTAATTTTGCGTTGTAAAAAGGAACATTTTTTTGCGCTGTGAGTTTTCGTGTTGCATGAATGAATGAGGCTATAAAAATGCCGGTATGGAGCTGTGAAGATGTTTATAAAATAGCTTAAGTAACCGAGTCGTGTGGATTCATGTGCCGTTTGAGAACAGAATGATAGAGACTTGGAGAAAATATTTGAGAACTTAACGGGATTAACCATTCTGTCGATAAAGTACATTTAAAAGACATAAGAAGCGGATAGACTCTCAATATGGAAATGCCCTTAATTGCACATCCACTCGGATATTCCAATGAGCTCAGGTTGAAACTGCATGGACTGTGGTTTTCTTTCTTGATAAATGTACTTTATACACAGAAGACATCACATTTTCTCACACTATAAAGGTTCTTATAGACACTTTGAACTAAAGAGTTTAAGATGTTCTTGTACATAAATTCGTAATCTCGTGATTGCGAGCAACGAAGAAAGCTTTACTTTTCGCATGAAGGCATTTATAGTGGGATGAAGATGTCTTAATTTGCATGGTTCCGTTTCCTTCCTTGGTTCTTTTGAATACCAAACATAAATGGAATGAACCTTAATCCTTCTTTTCGTATTCTATTCATAAATTGTTGTTTCCTTACCACAATTGGACTAGAGTTGTGCAGTAACGGAGGTATTTACGGAAAAGGGAAAGACGCTTATAGGCAATAAAGATGTGACGGAAACTCAACACACTTTTTTTCTTTAGTTCTCGTTCAGGGATGCGTTGTGAATCCCAAAATTTACTGGATGAGCTGTCCATAAAAATACACTTCAGACGGCAGAAATGAGGTGCTGTGCACTCCTTAATGGTTTGTTCAATATTTACTCAAGGAATTGATTACTTCACGCTCCACGTTGACGACAGAGCTAATTTGAGATTTTCGCTAATTGCCATGAATCCTGGCTTTTCTTTTTCGACTTCAAGACGTCAAATTCTCTTCGCGTGCTGTCTCTTCCAGCCGGCTAATTATGTTTTCACGGACTGTGACTGAGCTCCTCATTAGGCAGAATGAAGTCTCATATTACTCCTCATTTTGCACTTTCATGACATGAGACACTCTCGATCTAGATTTTCTGGACTTGTAGAGTTTAGAATTTCTGCGCGTTGCCAGTATGCTGGTTTCACATAATGTGCCAAATTATTTACAGGTACAAATTGCGAATGTCTTCCAAAACGATACTAGTAATGCTAGACATAACAAATCATCTTTAGTATGTTCTCTTTGTCGCAAGTCGCAACAATTTCATTTAGGATCAGATTCTATTTGCTTCGTATGTTTACAAAGACAAGGACAAAAATGTCGACCGAGTTAGATAGTTGGAGTCAGGACATGGTTCGCTCAGGCTTTTTCGTCGCATTTGATTTGAAGGATCCAAACTGTTGGTTGGTACAAGTGGCACTCGCGGGTAGAACGACTCATCAGCTCGACGAACCGAAACATTTNAACCGAAACATTTCTGCAAATACGACTTGAATTCACTTCAATCAACATTTAATGTTGTGGGTTTGTGTCTGTCGCAAGCGAAGCAGTCGGTCCATTGATTGGATTCGCTAAGAACACTAGTGATACTTTGTGCTCATTTTCAAGTGAGAGTGCTTTCGTTTGATTTGGATGTCACTCCAGAGCGTGGACGTCATATATGAATGGTACTTCCTCGTGTGTGTAAACATCCAACTTTGTAACTTTGTTGTTGGCTTCATTCATATTCAAATTAGTCAGCTTGTACAGCCAAAAGGTTTGACAAATTTCATCTCCATTTTTGCTACTTTCTGATTAAATCAGAGAAAGTTAACGAGACAACAAGCGGAAACTATCGAGAATCGAGATACAGCAAAAAACGTTAATAACACCAATCTAAAAATTTATAGTGTTGTATTTTTGAAACCGAAATAGGTAACACAATGTGACAAAAAGGTAGTTATATGAAATCTACGGGTATAATTCAAACATAAGAATATGAATGGTATATACTTCATTGTTCTTTGCACATCAAAGTACATATAAAGTGGTTCAGTCTACAGACGACCGACATTGCGGCCAAATTGCTAACTGTAGTAGTAACTAGTAAGTATATGTCATCAAACTTTCTGCGACAGACAAAAAACTTTTTGTCTCACACTAGAATGTTCTTGGAAAAGTTGCCTTGTATTTTATTTCTCCAAGGAACAGGTGCAGAAAGTCCACGGTCTAGAAAATTGTGAAGCTGTTGAGTGACGAAATGCAATTTTGTCTTTACACTTTCCCAGACTGAATACATAACATAAAAGTATTTTAAATTCTATATTTCCAGGTTACATTTTCTTATGTTTCTTTATCTTAGTTATTTCAATTTCATTACTGAAGTTTGACTGTCATAGTCAATTTCATATTTTTTTCTAAATACAAAAAGAAAAAAATGAAAAAAGCTCTTTCAGTCATTTTCATGAGTGAAGGAATGTCACTCGGTGCCGTCTCGCTTGCTGTCAATACAGAATGAAAACAATCACAAATCACGACACATCACACTTACTCTTTAATGACTTCACAGTGCTAGGACTCACGACAGGAAAAGTTGAGAGAAGTGACAATGTGCATGTAAATGATTCGTTTGTTTCCTGTCGTCCTGTGGTCCTCATTGGAAATTTGCCTGTGCTAATTAGTGCGTACAGCACAGGGAGATATTTTAATTAACCAAGCGAGTCGTCTGACGTCGTATCTAAATCCATTGGGTGTGTGATTGCTCTACGACGCAGCAAGTGAAATCAAATAATGTTTTACTAATTAAGTTTTTACACATTCATTTTGTATGCGAATGGCGGCTGACACATCCGGCGTCTCTGCTATGCATAAAAGTTCTCTCTCTTAGAAAACAAACGAAGGTGACTGAAATGCATTTCGCATCCGTGAACTCATTTCTGTACACACGACGCATTTTTCCGTTGGTTTTTCGTGTACGTAGTTTTGTTTCTCACATGTTTTACAATGCAAACTCAAGAGGATAATCGTTTTTTAATTGCGGAGGGAATAAGAACGTGTGACGTTTTGTTAAGCGGAGGTTTGATGTCACTTCGTCAGGTTCAAATCTAGGCGTTTTTTGTTAAATTGTTGAAGAGTGAGAGGAAACTATTCACGTTTCCAAATGCATTCATTCATGCATGGAAAATATTCTATATTTTCTATTAAAATTGAGTTGTAAACTAATGGCTAAAATTATTTGGTAATATGGAAAGAATCGATTCGTTTGGTTGTTAACTTTTTACAGTTTAGAAATATAGAATATAATTTCATGGGTCTGAATAGCACTTTGCGATTATCTGTCTTTGCCTTGTAAGTGATAGCAAACACTTAAACAACCGCTACCACGACGTCATGAAAATGAGGAAATGGTCAAAGGTGTCTGTCGGTGTCTGTCGGTGTCAGCATTGCAAAGCATGAGTAAGCAGGATGATGGAGATGAATTTGAAGATCCTTGTATAGGTTTTCGTTGTTTCGTATCCTATTTACAACTAAAAAGCATTTCGTCGTGTTCTCGGAGCTTGGCCTCTCCTGCGTTTTCCTAGTTTTCGTGTCCGCTTCCAATGAATCTTTGTCATTTTGATTAACCCAGGTATTTCAAAGAAAAGTCAACGCCTGTTTTTTCCTTTTGTTTTCACATAAAATTTCCATTTTTAATTGGAATTATCAAGCATTTCAACTCACAAAGCGCTGATTAAGGAAATTTCAATTTGCACAATATACGTAAACTGTCCATTTTGTCCATAAATCAAATCGTGAAAGGGAAAACTGAAATGGACAGCTCCTACCCAAATGTCCTTTTTAGTTCATGCAATGCAGGATGTTTGATGTCGAATTGAGTAGTAGTTTACTTGCATGCAAATCCTGTCGGCAAATTTCCATGTGGGGTAAATAAAGGGTTGGAAAAAACTCGCAAATATATGCAGAAACCATTCATTAAAAGATTTAGTTCACTTTTGTGTACTTTTAATGTTAATTTTCTTGTTTATTCGTATCCGAGTACAATACATTAGAATATCTTTTTTTCTGGTGTGTGTGTTTATGACTCATTCAAATGCAGGTGTATAATCTTTGTCATGCATAAAATATAGTGCAAAACATTAGTACATTTCACGATAGGTATGAGTTGGCGAACAACACTGTTTTTCCAACCTACGTACCAAAAATAATATCATTTCGCGAATTTTTGAGTATTTAAGCACAATCCCATTTTGTTTTACAACTTGTTTGGCAACTAATACCATTGTGCTACAATTACTTAACTGCGCTTTGTTAACCACTGTGTGAATTTAGTTAGACTATGTTTATGAATGCAGTAAATTTTTAATCTTTGGTGAATTACACAGCTTAGCCGTAATTGTACTACGTGATTGTCTACAGTTTCATTATCTTTCAAGCGTACTTCGGCAACGGGAAAACAGAAAAAAACATAATGCAGTGTGCATTTATAATTCCAAGGAATTTGTTTGACATACCGATGACTCAAATAATGTTGTTTGTGCAAATATTTACTAATATCGTTTTGTATCTGCAATGGGCACGTGTAATCAACTTGTGGTAAAACCATGACGGTATTTAAAAGGTTGTAATTTATTCAGTTGTTCAATGTCACCTGAAATTGCATGAGCATTGTACGTTTACGACAGAAGAGTAAAGTGAGTTCATTAAAAAAAGCGCACAAGTGTGATGTGAATGTGAACAAGATGTCAAAGGTTCAAAGCACCAAAGTGTTGTTGAAGTGTAACTGTAAATATAGTTTTTTCGTTTTTTGCAATGAAAAGAAAGAGTGGAGATTCCTTTATTGTTATGTATCTGTAGGACTACTCTATTATTATTTTTCAAGTTCTCCTTTTACATAGGCTTTGAGCTTGTTATCCGGTTGAATTGTGCTCCGGAGACGCATCATTCGTAGCGAGAAGATTGCAGAACTCGTGTCGTTTCAAACTACTGAAGCCAAAGCCAATCATTTCTTGATTATTGTACACCCGGCGCGACATGGCGAAGAAGATGTGTTCAGTGTGGCGTGAAACAACCTGATGGGTCTTGAAAGCCTTTAGCACTTGACTCCATGTGCAAATCACAAGGAGGAAGAAAAACACAGCAGCTGTTGTGTCAGGAAATGCAAACCATCATTTCTTTTTGTACCTTGACGTTGTTCATGATGGGATGGTTTCATCTCCAGGAAACCAAATCTTCAACTCGAGGTAAAGGCACTGCTGAATTTGCTGAACCCAACTTTTGTAGTGCCCCTACGTTTGCATTTCCACCACCAGCACAGAACCACTGACAACTACTGCTAGCAACTACCAGCATCATATCAGTAATGCGTACTACCTTCCATCATCCACCCTAAGAAGCATAAGCGTTACAGGACGTGAGGTGAAGTGAACTGTAAAGTGGATGCGGCAGAATCGTCAAGGTAGAAAGAAAAGAAATCGAGGAGGAATGCGAAGTTGCGTATCTTTAAAACTGCATATGAAACTGAATGGAAATAATATTTCTTATATTTCATACATACTTGAGGAGCGTTCCTTACACATTGCTTGTAGTACTTATTGAAGGAAAAAGGGTTTGGATTCGACTCCAACTTGGGATTTTAACTTTTCTTCTTTTGCTGAACACTGTTGTAATTTGGAGTTTGGTGCTGCTGCTGCCATTGCCGTACCGACATTTCGCAAGTTCACTTCAAGAATAGGGCCATATCTTTTGCTTGAGTGCAACGAATGTGAGTGCCTTATCTCTCACCGTCATCATGCAACAATCATTTTTATGGCGAACCTAAACCCAACATAGGATTCTTTAGTTGAGTCCGTTGAGTCGCTCATAGTGTGAATCGCAGTTGTTCGCAGACTTAAGTCTATACGTTACTACTGTAAGGGGCGAAACGGCACTCAACACAAACTTGTCAGTATGAGTAAGTTTTAACTATTCGTAACAACTGCAGAATTTTTCAGTTTTTTTCGTTCCGTCGTTAAGGGTCTGGTCTGTGTAGTGTCTACGAAAACACAAGGGAGATTGCAGTGCGAAAGAGCACAAGAGCTCCGTTCATTTGGGACGTGATAAAAAGAGAAAAATGTCACACAGTTTAGATTTATTGAGTTCCAAACGGACAATATAGTGCTGTTAATGAGTTGTGCTCGGCAGTAGATTAAAAAGTGTCGCCTTTACAGCGAAGAAGCCGATGGTTGCTGAGATAGTTTGTGAGTGTGCTAATGGGCTGTTTCCACTTTGTCTTACTCATGGTTGTTGTGAGCTGTGTTTCTCTGGAGAATATCCTTACTTCACTGAGATTGAAGTGAATACAATGGGTTTCGTGGTTGTTAAAGTTTTTTGTTTGTAACTTCTCATTCATTTTGTGGTTAGTCCGGCGAGACGGGAAAATGTCGAATTACTGTCTATGCAAAGACGAAAACTACTAAAATGACCGTGATTGGACGCGCCGTTACTAGGCCATAAGTGAGGATTGAATTACTTTCTGATTTTTACTACTGCGTTTGCCGCAGTGAGTACATTGTGTGAGTTTTGTCATCCTTCAATTTGTGTCTCCTGTGCAATTTTCTAAAGCTTTCAAATAATGGAAATTACAATTCTGCGTTGGTGTTAGTGCTTTAATTCATGCAACAAAGTCATTCCACACTTCTGTTCTACTAAAAAGTCAACACATTAGAATGGGATCCGTTTTGGTGAATTCGCACGTTTCCAATTGTTTCTTGCGAAAGAAAAGGTATTAAATGCAATGCCAACATTTTATGTCCTGCCCGTAGTGCATTTTCAGGAAAGCTGTGCAACATGTTAAATAAACAAATCCAATTTTTATCTCCATGCGGTAAACGTTTGCAAACCAATTAATCTTTTCATGACCGTTCCCTTGTTTGTTATTTATTTGGGCTAATTGTGTATGTGTGTTTCTGGTTCGTATTATGATTTGGATTGCTAAAGAGCTGTTTTTGTTTTACATTTTCATGAATGCGTGGCCACATGGAGTTTTGTTTACTTCGTGACCATGTACAAATGGCTACTCTTAAAGTCTTTGCTTCTTTAAGTGTTTTTGTACTTAATGCACACAGCTTAAAATGTAATAGACTTGAAAATCAGCAGGTTAACGATGTGCTTTATATTTCCGTTGGTATCGCCTGGTTCGAATTCGAACACAATCTTAATTATGTTTACGGGCTACCATGAAAAAAGAAAGGAATATCGTGAATAACGTTTCATTTAAATGATGATTTAGTGCATGTTGCCAGCATTTGTTCTTAATCGTCGTGATTGTCTCAACAACTTTCTTTTCCTGTCTCATTTGACCAAGGTGGGCCAACCATTACGCTAATAGACCAAATACCTAAAATATAGTTTCAATGCTTCTGTTGCGCAGAACACGTATTAGTATGACTTTTATGACTTATTGAAAATTGTGGTTTGTGAGATTACCAGAACAAATAAATTACATACATTTACAGCTTCCTCGTTCACAAGTTGTGAGTCCAATTGATGATCCATGATCATGCTCAACAACTTTCATAACATGAGTTCACACGACGAAGTTCTCTCTTTTGAATTTTTTCAAGTTGAACCAATTGTATTGTAAATCAATAAAATTTTAAATTTAATGGTAATATAATATCACTTGGAAATTGGAAGTGATTTAAGTATTGACGTTTCTTTTCCCATGGATTGCAATGTAACATCAGGTTAAGCTTACATGAAAAACCGCTCTATCGACAAAATAAACCTGCCATTCTCCAATCATTTGTGACATGATTGCTGTTGTGGAGTCGAGAAGTTGTATATCTTCATCATGAATGGATTTTTATCGTGTCGCTTGTCGCTCAAAATTGTCGCGTTGGCGTGTCTCAACTTCAATAGGATTGCGGTGTCTTTGTCAGATAATTTGACTTGCAGCTATTCAGATTCTGTATTTCGCTCAAGGCTCCGATTATTAAAGTGCTTCTTTGATGCTCAAAATATAGTGTACTTTGGTAATGTCGTGCACTTAAAATTTTAATCGTTGTGCCATCGGCGATTAACCCATTCTCCATCATCCAAAAATCACGTTAGCTGATATACATGTTGGATGTTCCTTAGCTCCCGACATAAAGCATAACTTATACTACCGAAATTGCCATTTATTTTTACAGAATTTATACTATGTCGTTAATTTATAGTACACCGTTAGAAAACACATTAGGATGAAGTTTCGAGAATGCATTTTTGTAGCATCGGCATCAATGAAACTGAAATCCACACCCATCCACAAGTTATAAAAAGTGCAAATACTAATCATTCTTTTTTCTGTTGTTCATTATATTTGTTCATCGTTTGTTGCTGGGTGTGGAACAGGCGAAGTCGGTCAGTCGAATGACCATTCAAAAGACATTTCAATAGAGCCTGTGTCGTCATTAAAGTAACTACTTGTGGGCCTTTCTGAGTCGATTATTATTACTTGGTTGATTTACTTTATCTTATTCCCGTGTGCTAAATCCCATTCTGATTCTATGCCACTTTAAGCAGTTTTTTATTCGTATGCTTTCGTCGCACCACGAGTGCATTTGAAGACTTGAACGTTTTCAAGAGATGCAAAGGACTGAGCACCGAAAGTAACAATGCATGGCCTAGTCACCGGCTTTTTGGATACAATCACGTACGCCACTTCACTTCACAGTTTGCATTCACTCGTAAATTGAATTGCATTGCTACTGAAAAAGGTTCCCGTCGTTTACAATGCGTAATTTCCCTTGCACACTTCAAAGGTTATTGAGACTTGGTGCGGTAGGAATTCGTAAAGGTTCAATACAACTGTCTTGGAAAATATAATCTCATCTGCAATCTTGCTGATTGGGTGCAACAGATGTTAAATTGAGATTTTCAAAAAATAACTATTCCGAGACAAGTTGGCGGTTTTGGCGTTTTTTATTGGTTGTTTGCTGAAGTTGCGCTGGTTGCCGGCCTACAGGGCGATTTTTCTGATTAGTGTCATCTTCGTAATCGCTAAATCATACCTGACTGTTGTAATGAAAGGCAATATTGGGCAATTATATTGGTTTTGAGTTGTTTTGGTCAAATGCTTGGGGCGAAGTTCAGGTAATGGTCTCTCAATCTCAAGTATGGAAACTGGTACAGAATACAGATTCAGATAATTTTGGTTCCAAATGTTTACCTTTTCAGCGGATTCAGCAACTTGCATTTCGTCAGTGAGAAAACATTTGACGTAGTCGTGAGTGAGTTCTATAATTCCAAAGTGCAGTCATCATGAAGCATCACACGAATTGACTAACAATAAACAATTTTAACAATAGTCCACGAACTTGAATTTGGCACGCAGAACGAATCTTTTAGCCCTTTCAAACTTCATGAGTTGTGATTTCTGCACGTAATCACCAGGTTTTGATGGGCAATGGGTACTTGTCGAAGAAAGCAGATAAACAACCGTCACTAACTGTTACCCTCGAAAGTACTATTTTTTTTACCGATGGGTGCACTCGTTCGTGCAGTATGTCCCATTTTGCCATTGCCATTTATTCTAATCAGTTTAATTCTTGTCATGCACTCGGAAACATGAAGGGTCTTCGGGGCATCCTGCATTCCTGCACTGCAGTCTATCTAAATATTCCCTAAAGAAGATGATGTCTTTTGTAATTAGAGTTAATAACGCGCTATTGTTCCTCTAGCGTAATTTTTCTTGTGCAATTACACTTTTTGTATATCAAATAAATGACTGATTTGGTGACTACGCCCTTTGACCTTGATGACACATGACACTTCATGTTATGGGTGAATTACTGGGATAATTTGGCTATTGTTCATTCCCCAGTGTAAAATATCGTGTTCGGAAAGAGTAGTATGTTTAATTCGTCGTTTGCCTTGACTGTCCATCACATTTTGAATGAGGCAGATGATTCGTCTACGATCACGTTTAAGCGTGTTGAAAGTGACTCTATGGAGCGTTTTTGT
>JABASF010000748.1:0-32575 GCA_019776145.1 Harlomillsia oculata
GAATGGAAGATGTTTCATACGAACGGATCAGCTTGATGGAGAAACAGACTGGAAGTTACGGCTACCCGTTTTGCAACCTGACAGTGCGGATTTGGAGATGCACGACGCGGATTTGTTTCCAGCTGGTGTTTCTGTGTATGCCGAAAGACCGCAAATGGACATTCATTCGTTCATTGGAACGCTGTCCAAAACTGTTCAAACTGGACCTAATCAAGGAGACACAGCCCAAGAAGAAACTGGCCTCAATGTTGAAAATACTTTATGGGCTAACACAGTTCTTGCAGCTGGATCAGCAGTGGGTTTAGTCATTTATACTGGAACGGAAACACGATCGGTTATGAACAATTCCATCCCGAGATCCAAAGTTGGCTTGATCGACATGGAAATAAATGATCTCACCAAAATTTTGTTCGCTGCTGTGACTGGACTAGCGTTTTTGATGATGTGTCTCAAAGGATGGGACGGTCTTTGGTATTGTTACATGTTCCGATTCGTTCTACTTTTCTCGTACATTATTCCAATTAGTTTACGTGTGAACATGGACATGGCTAAGGCATTCTACGCGTGGTCCATCCAAAAGGATGAATTGGTACCGGGAACTGTAGTGCGAAGCACAACCATCTCCGAAGACCTCGGGCGGATCTCATACCTCCTTACTGACAAAACTGGGACGTTGACTCAAAACGAAATGATCTTTAAACGGTTGTGCCTTGCAACAAGTCAAGCGGATTCTACACATGAAATCAAGGAAAGACTTTTGCATGGTCTGAAGGATTATAATGCACATCAATCATCAGATGGACAATTTGGAGGTAACAGAATCAGTGAAGTTATCCGGGTTGTGGAAGCTATCAAAGCTCTTGCTGTTTGTCATAATGTCACTCCGGTGTATGACGATCAAGATCTTGATGATTCAGAAAGTGCATTTGGCATTGAGAAAGAAGCTACGTATCAGGCATCCAGTCCTGATGAAGTGAGATTTAAAATTAAACATTTTTATAAAAATAGGATTAACTTATGTTATTGTTACTGGTGGAAGTTTCTTATTGTGCAAATATAATTTTTTACAGATTGCGTTAGTAAAGTACACAAAAGATGTTGGTTTAAGTTTGATTCGTCGCGATACAAACAGTATGACGTTGCGATCCTCTGAGGCTGGACTAAGTCTAAACTTTCAGATTCTTCAAATTTTTCCGTTTACATCCGAAGCAAAACGAATGGGCATTATTGTCAAAGAGGAAAATGGCGATATCACATTTTATTCAAAGGTACAAAAGGCAGTTGTCATTGCAAAACAATTACTACTTTCATTCTTGGTACTCGAATAAATAATATTATTATCGAATATACTAATCGAATGATTGTTTCTTAGGGTGCTGACGTTGTAATGCACAAAATGGTGAAATATAATGACTGGTTGGAAGAAGCGTGTGGAAACATGAGTCGAGAAGGCCTTCGAACCCTAGTTGTGGCTAAGCGTCGCTTAGAATCCCATGAATATGAAGAATTTGAAAAGAAATACAATTCTGCTAAAAGCAGTAAAACTGATCGAGCAGCCTTGATGGCCACCGTTGTGGCTGGAATCGAAGAAAGTATGGACTTGTTGTGCGTTACTGGAGTCGAAGATACATTGCAAAAGGATGTAAAAGTGACATTGGAGACTCTGAGAAATGCAGGAATTCGAATTTGGATGTTGACAGGCGACAAACTAGAAACAGCAACCTGTATCGCGAAGAGCTCGAAGTTAGTAGCAACACAGCAAGACATCCATGTCTTCAAAGAGATTATAGACAGAGCTGGAGCTTTTGAAGAATTGAATGCATTTAGGCGAAGGTCTGACTCTGCCATGGTCATCAAAGGAGAATCTTTGGATGTGAGTAACAGTGATTTTGGTTTTAATATTTTTTATGAGGTGTAAAATTCTGCGTATGCAATGCATACAAATGTCATGTCATTGTGTTTCAGGTATGCTTGCAACACTACGAAAAAGAATTCATGGAACTTGCTTGCGGCTCCCCAGTGGTGGTTGTGTGTCGCTGTTCTCCAACGCAGAAGGCTAGAGTTGTGACCTTAGTGCAGAAGCACACTGGAAAAAGAACAGCAGCAGTGGGCGACGGTGGGAACGATGTCGCAATGATTCAGGCGGCCGATGCTGGAATCGGCATTGAAGGAAAAGAAGGGAGACAAGCTTCACTTGCAGCCGATTTCTCGATCACTCAAGTAATAATTTAAATGGCACTTGTTCTAATCGATGCACTACATACGTAAATTTTCGTATTGTTATAATTTCAGTTTTCCTTCATCGCTGCTCTGTTGTTGGTGCATGGTCGCTACTCGTACAAGAGAAGTGCTGCTTTAGCCCAATTCGTGATGCATCGAGGTTTGATCATCACTGTGATGCAAGCCGTCTTTTCCTCAATCTTCTACTTCTCATCAGTGGCTCTGTACCAGGGATTTCTTATGATTGGCTATGCAACAGTGTACACCATGCTGCCAGTATTCGCATTGGTACTGGACAAGGATGTGAAAGAAGAGGACCTGCTTCGGCTCCCGGAATTGTATTCGGATTTGGGGAAAGGACGTAGCTTAACTTATAAGACGTTTTTCATTTGGGTGCTCATTTCAATCTACCAAGGCGGTGTGATCATGTACGGGGCTCTCATCCTTTTCCAAGACGAGTTCATCCACGTAGTGTCCATTTCGTTCACATCGCTCATTTTAACGGAACTCATCATGGTGGCTCTCACGATCAGGACAATGCATCGTCTCATGATTCTGGCGGAAGTGGCTAGTTTCTTTGCTTATTTGGCAAGTCTTGTCGTATTTCACCAATTTTTCGATACTGACTTTATCTTGTCATGGAACTTTGTATGGAAAACAACACTGATCACTGCTTTGTCATGTGTACCGATATATGTGACCAAGCTTATTCGTCACTGCGTTGCTCCACCGAGTTATTCCAAGTTGTCATAAGTAAGCTAAGTATACCTACTAATTTATGTGTAATGTAAGTATTCTATGAATGATAAACCAAATCATGTTCAATGAATGCAGCGATGTGCATCAATCAATCTAAAACATTTTACCTGAAAGACTAAAAATGTCTTACCTGTACTGCACGAAAGTGATTCAATTGTTTTATGGCTTGTTTATTGCAGAACGTTGCAATATATGCTTTCAAGATTTAAATAAAACTTATGAAAGTAATTCATTTTCCGGTTTAACTTTTATTGCACCTGCCTTTTGTTAAAGCTGTGGTAAATTATCACAATGGTTGAACAGTTTAAGAAGCTGCGTTTTGAAAATTTAAGTACCGAAGATTTAAATTATTTTACAAAAGTAATGATTGAAAAACACAGGAGATCAGAGACGAGATTAAAGATTGCATCTACAAAATGTAGTGCGGACGGATTTTGGATTATAAGTACAGGCGAACAAAAGATAATAAATGCGCGATGCCGATGAAATACGGAAAGGTGAATACAGAAGGTAATTTTAAAAAACTGCCGTTGTGTTTCGAACTATATATCGGTTTTATCAATCAAGATCCATTTAGTAGACTCATCAGATCCAGTTTTCATTTCAAGACGCCTGCAATGAAAAGAACACAATGGCAACATTACGCCATTATTAGTTCGGTAAAACTAAACTTGAACACATCAAAATTAGGTAAATAATAACAAACTACAAGTACATTATATAGAGTTTATATACCCGTCACAGTTAGAAAGGAAGTACTCCAACTCGTCATCTCCGATAGCGGAAATGTCACACGTTTTGTCTTCGTTGAATGTTATCATCCAATCAGCCTTAGTCCCATTATCACTATTGTGTTGGAAGGTATCCTGGAAGACCTTGTTTTCAAAAATGTCAAAACAGAGAAGGTGAGGTCCACATTTGAATCCCATCTTCTCTTTCCCAGACTCACGAGCAGCTAAAACATTAAAATTAAATAAACATTAATACATTAATCATCGCATTAATTGCATATAAATCCGTATCTTCTTTCTTTTCACTTACAGCTTTTAAACAAAACGAATTCCTTACGCTCTCCTTGTAGTTGGAATTCGTTTGATATCGGTCCTATGTACAAGTTTGCCTTCTGGAAAAAGAAGAATAAAAAGAAAATCGTGAAAATGTAATATGATAATAAATAATAAATGTGTCTTATCGTCATCGTCTATCGTTTAACTACAACAGCTGATTCAGATAAGTAAAAAAAATAAGACAATACTGACGTACCTGTGCAGATTGTATATAGTATGGTCTTCCAGCCTGAACTGGCTTAGACATTTTTAGCGTAATTTTATGGAAATATATTTCTAAAAATTAAAAAAGACAAAAAACACGACACCGCCCCTGAACCTGAACCCGGTCTCATACACTTGAAAAAGAGTTCGGACGTTCGCGTATTTGCACAGGAAATGCAATGTGCTATGTGCCGCTTCCTCCACACCTTTGCAGGTGGAGGACGCTCTAATTGCACTTTAGGAGCTAATTGCTCACTAAGGTTGACTGCGTTTCTTCTATCCATTATTAATTTTTTAAAATCCAAACGTTCAAAATAGATGAGCACACTAGCGCACTTGCGCTCCTGAAATTATGTTTACAGCCTGAGAGTTATAAATGATGACTAACTGAAATGAATGAATGATAACCGCGTATACGATGATGTCATGAATGTTTTCCAGAAAATGAAATCCAATCCAAAGGAAGTGTGGTTTTTGATAAGCCACTTACTTAAGACTTTGCAACTTTTGTGATGCTCCTTGTACTTTTCATGTGCAACAGTTACCAGTTGATGTTAATATTCATTCATTTATAACCAGGCTTATACATTCGGTGACAGTCACTCTATATACTTTATGCTTTCTTAGCATGCAAAAAATCTTACTCTCCACTTTATGCTAAAGTTTAACATTACAAAAAGATGTCACCGAATCATAATCCCAGCGTTTGGCAAATGGCATGTACATAGCAGAAAGCAAACTGCATGTTTGTAGTGCTTGTGTGTGTGTCAGACGGCAAAGAAACGACTTTGACGAACCTTAATTTCCAGTCAGGGTCATCAGATCACTCATCAGTCATTATTTTCTTTAGCAGTTGGTATCGAATACCGTGATTCAATTTTGCATCTTCTTTTGAACGTTTATACATTTGAAATGGGGGGATTTTGATTGTTAGATGGTGAAAGTAAATATCAGTAATAAATAGTAGGTATATAGCAGATTAAAAAAAACAGTCAAACAGTCATCATTCTCTTTAGGTAATGGTAAACGTGAGAACGTAGCTGATGTAGCTCAATATCAGTTGACTATTTTTTGAATCGAACAATATTATATTGAAAATTATGGAGATTAACCAAGTACTAGGAGAAGTTAAGTCTTGTGTGGAAAAGGCTTCTCCTCAAGATTTGCAAGATGCACTTTCGGATTTAGACAGGAACTCAATTTGGTGGCTTGGTGACTCACAAGGGAATGTGACAAAGCCGCAGTTAACTTTCTTACATAAAACTGCTCAGCGAGGTATTTAATTGTACTACAAGTAAAACTATACTTTGAATTTACGCATGATTTCACACTTCAAACTGGACTCACAGGTCAAAGAGACAAAATGTCCATACTGCTGAACGACATAAAGCAACGGAAGCCTGACAAAGTCTACCAAATCATCAATTGTTTGCATAAAACCGAAGGATCGACAGCATTATTTTTTGCTGCCAACAATGGATATGCTAAAATCACTGGATTATTGCTGGCATTCGGAGCTGATCCTTGGAAAGGAAATTGCCCATTGAAAGCTGCAGTGACAAGTAAATTAAGCATAAGCACGTTGTAATAGTTCCGAAATCGGTTTTAAAAAATCTACTTCAAAATGCAGGAAATTCCCTTGATGCTTTGGACTGCGTCAAACAATTGATAGAAGCAATGGAAAGCAGTGCACCTGCACCTCAAACAACTTTAACTAATCACACTAATGAAACTGCTATTTTGCCTATGTTAGCGGATTTATGCATGTCGGCCGCAGAAAGCAGGACCCCTTTGGTTCTAGAGTACCTTTTAACAAAGTATCAGACCGCGTTGATAAGAGAATCCGTTCCAGGATCAATTGACCTCGGATTGAAGCTGGCTATTAAAGTGGGATTTGAAAATGGTAATGGATTTTATATAGTTTTTTAATGTGAGAAGGTTGATGAATCACAGCAAACAGCATTCTGAATAATTTAATCATCAATAAATAATGATTTCCTTTTAATTTTTTCATGAATGAAATTAAAGTTTCTCCAAGGCGAATTTCATGCTTAAAACACATTATCAATCTTCTGTCACCCGATTTTGCCAAATTATGTACACCGGAAAATGGAAATGACAATCCACTGGATTACATTTACACTTCTGCACCAGAACTCCTTATGCCTGTACTTGAAAAATGTCTGATTCATGATACTCAGAGTGAGAATGAGTTGAAATCCATAGATTTCAGGTAGAATTTCAAATAGATTTTAGATGTACTCTGCCTTTTCATGTTTTCATACGAATGGATTTTTTTCTACCCAAACACGTTTATATTATTTACAGGCCCATTGTTGGTTACCAGAACTGGAAAACCCGTCCTGACACGAACAACTGCGAAGGTCATAATTTATTAAAAATATTTAAAAATCCGAAATTTGCGGAAAAGGGATTACAGATTCTGTTAGCTCCAGTTGTACAGATTTTCTTGTATCAAAAATGGAAAACGTACAAGGGCTTGCTTTGGCTCAATTTCTTGCTTCAGGTAACTGTTAGTAAAATGCGATAAAAAGCAATATTATACTCGGTAATTCTAAAATACTTCGAAATATAATAATTTCGCAGCTTTTCTGGATTGTTATTTACACTACCTACAATTTCGAAGTCTTTGGTGGTGTGAATTGTCCGGAGGATGACAAAGATGTCCATTCCGGAAATATGAATGCAACGTCTACTTACGGTCTGCGCATTATTGATGCAATAATCCTTAATAATAGCTCAGGTGTGCTTATCTAATTATATGTGATTGCGATTGCATATATATTCTCAATGATACATTGATGTTTATGTTTCATATTGACTGTGATAATGAATTTATGTGCAGGATTAAAGAGCTGCGAATTCAACCGTTGTGCCGCATCGGCTTTGGCGGTTTCCCTATTGTTTTACACTATTCCTTTTATATTTAAGGAATTGGTTCAGCTGTCAATTTCTGGGTTCTTTAACTACTTTAACGTTGTCAATATTTGTCAGTGGTCGCTCCAAATGGCCGTTTTGGTTAATCTCAAACCACTCATCGCATCCACAATAGGACAATGGGAATACCATTTGGCTTCTGTAAATCTCTACGATTATTAGTTGAGTTTATAAATACTTTTGACAACTTAACATTCTTTTTACTCAAACCCATACAGATTACTGTTTTTCTTGCGTGGATTTTATTTGTACGAGAATTTGAAAAAATAAGTTTCACCGATTGGGGCACGCTGAGAAGAATTCTTATGAAGGTATTCCATTTCCCAACTTTCACAAATTGCATATTGTCTTTTATTAAAGTTAGCTTTTATAAAATTTTAGGTTTTTGGAAAAACTGTGAAAGCAATTTTGTTTTTCACGCCAATAATGGTTGCGTTCGTGCTTGGACTTCGTCGATACATCACAAAAGTATGCTCATCTTGCTCGTACATTTTGCACGCATGAATGGAATAACAATGAAAAATATGTAAATATTGGACATTGGTAATTTTCTCAATGGTTTGGGTATTATAAAATTAGAATGGCGAATTTATGTTTCTACCGTTTGGTCTCATCAAGACAATCGTGCTGTTAACTGGAGAAATCGATTACAGAGACAGCTTTTACATGGAGAGTGGTCCAGAATTGTCAGCTTCTGCTGTGGTTGGACAATTTTGCATTCTAGTTTCAATAATTGTGATTGGAATCTCGCTAATTAATGTGCTCATCAGTATTGCAGTTGGTGATGTATATGTAAGTTTGGTTACTGTGTTTAATGTCCTTTATTTGAGACTGTATGGCTGTGACATTAATGAAAAACTGTTAACGTAGAATTTAGTTCAGAACGAAAAAGCTTTGTGTCTTCGTGAAATGCTGGAGTATACTGCTGATTGGGATAAAACGATTGGTGGCATTCAGAAAAGACTTCCTGCAATCCTGAAATGGATGATACCTGAAGGACGATTTTGCACTGAATATGACGAACATGGGTTTGATCAGTTTTCTTTAATTCTTTTATTTTGCATTATATTTGTAGCATTTGTGATTTCTGATTTGGTAACGTGATGCAACATGCTTTAAAATTCTTACAGATACAAAGAATTTCTTGTGAAATCATATGATGATTTGCCGAAACATTTAAGAAAACAATACGTAATCTTTGAAACTGCGAAGACATCGTGTTTTTCTTGGCTTTCGAACATTTTCGATTCCTGTAAATGTTGGTGTAGACAGAATGGGCCACAAGCACAAGTACAGAATAATCGGAATATAGAACTTGGAAATGTTAGGAACGGGGCAAGTTGATTCATCAGAAGCGTTATTTGTTAACCAGTGTCCAGATAATACGAAAACCATGACTTTTTAAATATTTAACAGTACTGTTTTTATTAATAACGTTTCCTTTGTAAATAAAACCTGCTACTATATGTGCTAAGATTCTAAGATACTATAAAATATACACATTTCGTCTACTGGTCTAAATGTTACTAAAAATTCAATACAAAAAGGCTCGTCTGATAAAATTAAGCAAACAAAACAACACGATCACCGGGTGCTGACCGAGCTCTGTCGTAATCTGTTCCTTCACCCAGTACGGGGTAATTTAGGCCTGACGACGTTCTGTGTCTTGTTGACATTGAATCTCCTTCTGCTTGAAGTAAACCTTGACCTCCTCCTGATCGTGGGTAATTAGGAAGAGCATGTTGTGGTGGTGGAAGTGGTTCGATCCGAGGACGTGGAGCCTCCAACGACCTCAATTGACCCACTCGTCTTGAAGACGTAGTTGTCCATTGGCTACGTGGTGCTGGATTCACCACCTGCCAACTTGACTGTGGGAATTCTTGAGTTGGAGCTCGATAACGAATGGATTCTGAACGTCCCGATTCTGATGGATTGTGTTGTTGCTGTAAAAATCGTATTAAGTGTCATTATCTTCATAATTAACGTTATTGATGGAAGCTTTCATACGAATGATGAAATGATTGCTGCGAATTTGCGAATTATGCTTTTGCTGTTACCCATTGGCGATTGGTATAATGGCTGCTGCTGAATGAACGTAATCGCGCGGAGGGCCTCTGCGGTGTGTAATGTTGCTGAGCTGGTCGATTGTAAGCTTGGCGATATTGTTGGCCTTGCTGTTGGTGTGATGTGACTTGCCAATCTTCACCTCTGGGACGCTGTCCACCACCGGGAAGACGCCAAATGTTGTCAACTTGTAATCCGGAATTCAGTGCTCTCGTTTGGAGTCCAGACGAGGTTGGAGGTGGTGCTTTTCGAGCTAGGAGTGTTCCAAGGTCTGCACAATTTCGGTTAATTAAAAAGGAAATTAGGACGGTAACAAGTTTAATTATTATTAGTTATTAAGACGTTACTTATGACCAGTAATTAATTGTCTCACCTTCCCCTGTGACCCATGGATCTGGCACTAAATCTCCATAAAGCTTGAGCCCAGAGGGATTTTCTTCAGTTTGTCGTATATAATTTGCAATTCTTTGTGTCCTTCTTTCATAAGGGGTGTCATGAATCGCCACACCGTCTTCCCGGATGACCTGAGCAGTGGTCGCGACGACCACCAACGCCAATGTCACAATTGCGACGCTTACCTTCATAATTGACCTTTGAAAACCTCTCTAATCCGTCAAATCTTCAACTGACTAAATCTACTGAATTTCTTGCCTATTTATACTAAATGCATTTTCACTTGTTTTTGACTCTTTTGATTCTCATTATGTAACAAATGATTTCACTTCCTAGTTGACCTTAGCATGACCTGCATTCATACACTCCAAAGGTCAAGTTCAAGATATGAATCCTTTCACGAGGCTCGCATTTTGCAAACAAAACAAAAGGTCAAAAGGCAAAAGTGACATAACTATCTGCGCGATTCCATGAATCGTAACTGTATCATTGAGACACATTCCATTTTTTGCTCAAACAATGTCTTGTTGTGACTCTTGGACAAACTATCGCGATCGCCGTACTTGACACAATGAGGGCGTTTATTTGTTGAATAATTCATTTCATGATGATGATAAGACAATATAATTTATAATTAACACACTCAAGTCCAATTTAAAGTGTTGGAATGATATCAAGTGTTATGGAAATTGAACGCTTTGAATCGCCGTTTAGTAATCTTACGCTTTACCGCTACACGTATCATAAACATTAAAGCAATCAGCAGCATATTTTCAAGGTTGTTGTGTACACTTATTCTACCTCGTTGGAACAATCTGATCCATTTTGCACATTGGAAAATTGGAACTGGCACATTAGTCAAGAGTCAAGTGTGTGTGTGAAGCTCCCTTTTTGCAAAAAGTCTCAGCTGGATACAATTTAATCCAATTTGTGCAAAGATGGCTCCGAAAAAAAATAAACAATCGTCTCCTTCTAAATCTGCGGATTTAAGCCGGTCACGAAGTTTAGGAGAAGTGGTAAGAAGAAGAACAAAGTGGACTTAATTTTGAATGCTAAATATAATGGGATTAAAAATATTGAAAATAATGATTTCTGCATTCATCGTTTCAAAAGCTAAAAGGGACCGGTGGAGGTCTCGGACCTTTCATCGCCAGCTTCATCCTTTATTTCATCGTTTACATTCCAATGGAAAAGCAAACCTTTGTTGGAGGAATTCTGAAATGCGCCCCGATTTGGTCATTGGCTTATTTCATTTACACTCAAGGACTCCAGTAAATCTCATTTTGAATGCCAAATATAACATTTTCGCTATGTAGAATTCTAAATATCTGGAAAAATGCTATATGAATATATTCTTTGCAGTCATTCGCGAAATAAGATCATGTTCATCAGCATCATTTTCGCCTCAATGGGAGACTGGTTCTTGGATTTCCCTGGATATTTTTTGCATGGAACTGTTTCCTTCACCGTTCATCAACTTTTGAACATTTACACTTTTGGAATGTACCCTTTGAACATGTGGCTTGGAGCTAAAGTCTTTGCAGTAATGGGATTGCGTCAGTCTAATTAGAAACTACATTCATTTTCAAAACCCCGACATCTTAAAGGCTAAAATCTGAATAACGATTAAATTACGCAGCTCTCCTTTTCGTCGGTCCAAAAATGATGGCTTTGCCAACCATGGATTTCATCATCATCAACTGCTACATCCCGACTCTCATAACCATGATTTGGAGGTCAATTCACAGAGTTGATTGTGGTGTAAGCATTTCTTGGGAAAACTGCCATAGATAATTCATTTGACCTATAATTCATTTCATAGCTGACTTTATTTAAAAACGACTGATGAATATGCTTTCAGAGCAATTGTTCATGGGAACGATTATTTCCAATGATTGGTGCTATTGCCTTTGGATTCTCCGATTCTTGCGTTGGCCTTAACAAATTCTACGCTCCTCTTCCCCACGCACAATTGTTAATCATGGTTTCTTATTACATTGCGGAATTGGGATTAGCGTTGACGGTTCTGGAAACGCCGCTTCTTGCCAAGCAGAAAATGCACAAAAAGTAAAGGAAAACGCCAGCACAAACGAAACCCTTGTAAATGATATTACCCTGTAATAATTGTGATTTCATAGTGATATGCCGTGTGACGTGATAAAACCATTAAAGTGATTATTAGTACAATTAATTATAAGTAGTTAAACTCTGTTCACGCGTTTGTACGTTATTACATTCCACGTGTTTATTTGATCATTTTCATTATCGTCATCATCACTCCCGTTAAGATTATTACATTAATTATTTTTATGCATGGTTCAAAATTTTGAATGATCTTCTATTCTTGGATACTTAACTAATTTAACAGTTAAATATCGTATTAATTAAAACGACAATGACATTACAACATAGAGTTCATTTAGGTACCTACAGTATCACTTCGTCTGATGACGCCTCAATTTTTCGCTTTTCCTTCGTCTTCATTTCATCCGAATTCATCCGAATTCATCGTTCATCTTTATCAATGACCTTTGACTTTCCCTGTCTCTTCTTTACAATACTAGTAGAGTAAATAACTCATACTATATAATCTAAAAATGCGGATGAGAACAAGACAAAGCAGATTTATACAAATGTATTCCTATTTATAGATTAATTTACATAATTTTAAATACGATTTTCTACTTCGCAAATTCTAAAACGCTGTTCTATACTAAAAAGTACGGTTTTTTGAAGTATAATAATTAATTAAGTACGTTCAAGTTGCGTATAATACACACACGGAAATGCTTTTTTGACAATAACAATGAATTATCGCATTCACTCTCTCACGCTCATTTCACAAGTTTTTCAAAATTAAATTCTAGATCTATTATTTTGAAATTGGTTGAATATTTACATTTACGTACGAATTAAGCTTTTCATTCATGAGACGTTTTCAGACTCAGAAAAGCTTTATTCATTGTTAGCACCGTGTAGAAATCATTGCCGTACTCTGATTTTTGGTCTGGGACCAAAAAACGGTAACTAATTAATTTTTAAATTTTGGATTTCATTAAATTGCTTTCAATAATTTATTTATGCCTACGTGTACACGACCCGAAATCACCAATCAAATTGTACGAATTTGCATTTTCATTTTTCATTCACAGACAAAAATTTGTAGCTGACTGCATTGCATTACAAATACAATTGATTCAAAGAATTCATTGTATTTTTTTGAAAGAGTATAATAAAAATTGTGAATTGTTTCCTTCATGTGCACCACGTTTTTTCAATGTACGTATAATATGTTAATCGGCATTTTTTGATCAATATATAAGAATATGTTTTGCTAATTAATTTTAATTATACGGCAGTACTTTTTCATATATATTCTATTTAAAAGAAAATCAAAAATGTACGTACTTTTTTTTAAACGGTTCGCATTTTTCTGCGTTATTGAGATTGTATAACGAATTTTGTATTTGTAAGTATATAAGCTACACGTATTTCCATTTAACGTTCATTCACGTTTTACGTAATTGCAACACTCGCAACGACTCTTTTCTATTTAAAAACATTCTAACATTCGTAATTATTTCAAAAATTATTTCAAAATAAGACTTGATTTCATATCAAAAAAGCATTAAAGCATATAATAAGACGTATATAACAAGAGTACAAAAATGCAACGGAAAAAAATGAAAAGAAATGATACGATGTCACGATTTTAGTAGTAATTTTTTATTGTGATATTTTTCATTTTATTGTATATACTTCATTTCCGTCTAAAATGTATTCAGGTAATGTTTCTGCAATGACGATGATGACGTTCACAACGTCAAAGAACGCTTTATATTTTATCAAGCAAAATTCATGTAATCATGCTTAACAATTATTTTCACATTTCTAATTTTATATAAACTTGGTTGGGTTTTTTTTCATAACAGTAATATATTACCCCTATTTAAAAAAGTAATAGCGAAGGGGTACGTGTTTTACACAAAGTAATTAGTAATTGTAATTAGTTATAGGATTACAACAATAAAGAAGTGAGTCTATTTATCGTAAACTTTTCCGAACAAAATATATAGTGTAGAAAGTACTTAATAATGTATAAACAATCAAGTTCTTTTTTTTCAAAAAAATTAAGCCATTTCACAAATAAGTTTTTTACGACTTTAAAAGATGACGGAAGAGGGAATTTTTTGACAACTCTATAATTTGCCAAAAAAATGTTCTTGGATAAAGCAGGGCAGAAGAGAAAGAAAATCTGCGATTTGTTTAGCTTTTTTCAGTTGTGTAATGATTTCTTTTTGCAAAACTTTTGCCATTTTTGCAGCCATTTTTTGTGACTTGACTAGAAGCATACAATCATATTTCAACACATATTTTTTTGAATCAATAGCAAATTAAATTCCTTCTTCTTCAGACTGATCTTTCTTGTATGGCATACATGGGATAAAATTATACAATTTTTTTGGTGGAGGATAAAATGGTTTTCCAAAAAGTGATGACGGTACATTGTTCATATTATACAACGTGCAAAAAAGGTGTGCGATTTTTCATTCACTGGCATACTAAAAGTTGTTCCTTTCCGATATTATTTCCGTCAAAATGATCTTTCGGGATTTGCGTGCAATGAATTTATATAAGCACAAAAATTTACAGAATGACAGGTTTCAAAAAAAGTTGAAAAACTATCATATTTTTCATGTCGAAAATGAAGTTATTTTTTGTATTCACGACTTTTAATTTGAAAAGATCACATTTTTGACTGGGCTTTTTCAACACCTGACACAAAAAATTAAACTAAATAGAAAAAAGAAGAAACTATAAATTTTCCTTTTCATAGTAGTAATTTCCTATACAAAAAACAAATGTTTTCTAAAATATTTAATATTTCATAATTATTATAAAACCCTTTGAAGATTGATTTTTTGCAGCCTTAAAGTCCCGCCGCAGCCCACACCATTGAAACAAAAACATGAGGATAAACGTTTTTCCCATACAGTTTTTCCAAAAAAGTCTTATATACAAATAAAAAGGAAAACCCGGATTTCTTTTCTTGATCAGCGGATGGGGATAAAAATGGGATTATTACAAATTTATTATTATTATTAATATCACTAAAAAGTCTACACTAATTAATACATTTATCAGTAAATTGTTTTTTTGCAAAATATAACGTGGCTACAAAAATTGTCATTTCTGCAAAAAAGTTGAAACTTGAAACTATATTTTAATATTGGAGAATAAAATTCCTTTCTCTTTCTTGCTCTGCTTTTTTCTGTTCCCTCATTGGCTAGTAATGTTTTAATGATCACAAAATCGCAAAACATCTATTTTAATAGTTCGCAGCACCAAAAAACAATAAAAACAAAGACTCTTCAAAAAAAGGGTTTGCAACCTTATTTTCAAAAGTATCTAGTCTTTCTGACGTGTCGCTTTCAGCGTCAATTCCTGTTATCTACACTTATCTAAAAACATTACACTTTAAATCCGAAACAAAAAAGACAGAGAGAAGAATAGTTTTTTCATATAATAATATAAAAATTTTGACTCCGTTTAAAAAAACAGCAAATATAAGTAAATTTGTTTTATAGAAATAATTCTTCAACAAGAACATATTAAAATTCTTTTGATTTTACCGAAAACAAAAAAATTCAGAATTCCTTTTGCACCTCATTCAAACAATTTTCATTCACACTCACATTCTCACTTCACAATCACTCGTTTCCATACATTCAGCAACCCAATTGCATTTATACTTTTGCAAATTGTCGTCACAATTCCATTTGCATGCATCCTCATTCAACGTCGGTTTTTCTTCATAGATCCAACAAAAATTGATAACTGGATATATTTCTAATTTAAAGTGTTTGCTTAACTGTTTGTTATTAGGACACTCTCATCGTAGGATAGCTTTGAAGGACACATAAACTTGAAAGCAAAAAAACGTATAGTAATTATAACTATAATTAAAAAATGACGATCTTGATTGGTTTGTTTTGGTGGAGGTGGTAGTTGTAAAAAGGGATTATTCTTCTACTTTGGACTTTTTGCTGTATTTTTAAAGGGTACAATTTCTCATTGATTAAGTGGTCGTGTAAATTTTATCTTTGTAACAGGGCTGAGTTCAGCAAGAAAGGAACGTAGAACATTTTGCTTTCCAGTAAAAGCGATGCTGCTGCTTGCACCTATAATTTTTGTCAAAAAGTTGATAAAGATGTTAAAGATTGTAACTAAAAATCAGTTAAACAAAATTTTATTCAATTGCTTTTTAAAAATGCATACCTCGGGGAGAGTGCGCATGAGGTCATTCAGGCGGTTCGGGTGCGACGGGCAGGTCACTTCAACAAACGTTCGTAGACATTTGACGTACCTGTCTTGGATTATGTTTACTTCTGCCGCCTTAGTCCCTGAAAAACATTAAAAAATTCAAAATGTTAGAAAATAATTTCGTGAAATTGCTGTATGGAAGTATGAACTGATATCGTAAAATTGTGTGTATTCTAACCGGTGTTCTGTAACATGGCGATGACTTTAAGAGTAACGTACTCTTCGAGGCGAATTCCTAACCGACGGAACGCCCGGGTGAGGTTGGTAAGTCGCTGGACCATGAGGCCGACATCTTGTCGCAATTGCTCTAAGGTGAGAGAGCGTCCCATCATGGCTTGAAGACAACGTTGTAGTACCTGGAGGTTCTCCATAGCCTCATCTTCCGCACTCATGGACGGCGGTGGTCCAGGAGTGTGCATCGCTTGCCACGCTGACGTCGTGAGAACAAGGAGTTCGTGCCATTTATGCGTGAGGACACGAGTATGCACGTCCACGGGGACTTCCGAGTAGAATGGAAGACGCTTCGTCCATTGAACGAGGCGGTACACAATCGAGTCTCCCATTTGACACAGCTTTTCCGACAGGTCCCCGCGAGCTTCCAACAGTTCTTCCCAATTCTGAAGGGCGGCAATGTCATGGAAGTTGTCACACTGTACCAAGTGACTGATCATTTGTGCAGCAGTCTCGAACGGCATTGTAGGTCGCAAATGTGTCACTTCTCCCGGGTTCGTGAGTGCTGCCTTGAGGATATTTCCGTTTTGTGGAGGCATAATGCTCATTCCTCCCATTCCACCGTTTCCATTCACACTCGACGGACCCGTTGGTCCCACGCTGCCTGGAGATGAACCACCACTTCCTCCTTTCTCAGCTTTTCCATTTGTGGCCCTGTTTCCTTTCTTATGTTTGCGGTATTTTACCTGTAGCAATTTAAATAATAACTTCTAATTTCTTCATCATAAACATAATTTCTATAAAATATAAAATCAAGTGTCTTCTTACGGGAACTTTGTACAGGTTGTAAACTGCGCCAGAATTCCGTCCACCTGGCATTCTATCTTCTCTAACAGCTATTAACAGAAACAAGCACGTTCATTATAATAAATCTCTTCAAAATGGCTCAAAAATGTATTTTCTTTCAAAATAATGCCAAAGTACCTTGAAGCACCATTCCCTGTTCGATACATTTCTTAAAACGACAATATTGGCAGCGATTGCGCTGAGCTTTGGTGATTTCACAGGTCCCATCTGCCACGCAAGTGTAAACACGTCGATTCTGCACTGTTCGCTTAAAGAAGCCTTTGCATCTGTTAAAAGTTTGATTAAAAAATTCAATTTAGTATATTAAAGGTAGAGACAGGAAATATGCATGGAGGACGTCTGTTTTTCCTACGTAGAACAAAGGATTTTAACGTGAAACGACGCATCGAACGAGCAACTAATGGAATTTTACGACACTAGGGAGCGTCATTGTCTCTCGATGCAGAGTGTGTGTTAGATTGAAATAATGGAATTGAATGGACAGGGCACTGTAAGACATTACGTAAACTTTATGGGGAAACTGAAAATAAAGTATTTAGAAAACTGGGACAGTGACAGAGAAGTACAGAGAAGAATGAGTGACATGAAGTCAAAGATGAAAAGTGGAAGAAGTGTTTACCCTTCACAAGTGATGATGCCGTAATGAAGCCCAGTGGCTCTGTCTTCACAAATCATGCAAATCATGGGCTGCTCAAAGTCATCATCATCCCCGGCATGATTTCCGAGAGAGGTCAATCCGCCGTTGCTGTAGCTGGTGTTGGAGGCTCCGTTGCTTCCAGTGGAAAGATTGAGGGCAGCTTCATTCTCCCACAAACGTTCCATGCTGAGCATCCCTTTGGAGGGAGCACTTGGAGGACTGTTCTGATGATGTCCATTGAATGATGAAGTGGATGAGGAACTACTGCTGCCTCCACCGTTGCCGTTGACACTGCCTTCTCTGCTGTGATTGCTCCCTGAGCCGGGAGAAGTGAGAAGATCCACAGGAGCTGCAGGATTCGACACGTTTTGTCCCGGTTGAGACCATAACATGGTGCGAACACCTCCCGCCTCTCCCATGATCACAGTCGGTGTGCGGTTTAGGTTAACGTGATGGTGCGGGCCGCCGCCATTGGGTTGCATGCCGAGCGAACCGCCCGCGACGATAGTTCCAGCACCAGAAGGTGAGTGGAGGAACCCGTTCAGACTTCCAGAAGAGGATGAATTGCTCGGAGATGAATTGGGTGAACGGGACAAAGTCGGGCTTTTGCGGAAAGGTCCGTTTATGTTTCCCTGTGGGAATCCTAGAAGATTGCTACCGCCTCCTAATGGTGGGGTTGGTTGAGGTGGAGCTGCAGAATTGGGAGCAGTGGGAGTGACTGCTCCGCCGGAAATGACCTCGGGTCGTACACCATTGATGCGGTACATGGAGTGGTGATGGAATGAGAGACTAGTGGACGTCACCACTGACACGGGTGGGTCGAGACCGACTTTTTCCCCGTTCATCACATGTCCACCGGCGGACATGAACACCAGTGACTTGTCAACATTATGATTTTCAGTTCGTGGTGGTGGACCGTTTGTTAACCTTGCGTGCAGTTGGGCCGAATGAATCGGGATTGATGTTGGTGACCCGCCGTTCATGAGAGGTGAGGATCCGCGACTTGGAGCTCGTGACGAACTATTCGACGACGGTGACGAGTGTCCACTTTGTGGTGAACTTGCTTTGCTCGACGCAGCTTTTGTAATAATTAATGTACTTTCCAGTCTGCTCCTTGGCGGAGACCGTGGCAAGAGTGGCGGCGGAGACATTTTGTCCTTGTGCGGCAACATCGTTTCATCTCCGTCATCCTTTTGATCGTCTAGTACCATCTTCTCTGTTTTGATTACCACACCCGTTGGTGAACCACCTGGTTCTGTGTCACTCCCATGTGACGATGCAGAACTATGTCCATTCTCTATCGACCGTGATGGACTCCTGCTATGTCCATTTGTTATTAACGGTGGGACAATCACTTTTTCTGGAGATTTACGTAAATCTTCTACTCCATTGGGTTCCGACTTCACCAATACATTCAACGATACTTTCGAACCCAACAGAGAATTGTGATTGTTCGTCAGCTTGATGACTCCGTTCGATTTAAAATCATACGGTGACGACGGGGGTGACTTGTCCTTCCGTCCCGACGTTCCATCTTTCATTACTATGTAAAGCTGAGGCGAGTACCCACCCGCCTTCCCTACGGCGGGTATTACCACCATTTCTTCAGGTGTAGGACAACTACACAAAACACAATTCATCATTCATTTAAAACACATTATTTCAAAAATTCAGTTCATTTTTTGACAGTAAATTCAAAAAGCCCAAGAAACAAAAAACAGCAACATGTAAATACGAACATGTAAGCCGTCGTGAAACAAAACAGAACACACAGTAGCAAGTAGCAGCAATATTTAAAGCTGGACAAGAGAAAATTATTCAATAATGGATAGGAACAGCAAGAAAAACAGATTATTAAAGTCATCTGTACGTTTGTAAATCAAAATGAAAAAAAAATGTACAGAAAAAGCAGAAACAAGAAGCTTGTAACATGACATTCAGTTAGAAGTTGTCACACGCGACTTGCAAGATGCAAAAGGCGACAACGATTAGCCACACCGACAACACGTTCTTTGGGGTAACTCAATACATCAAATGCACATCGTCCGTCCAGACTAAATGAATTCACCTGGACAAAAAAGTGGTCATTCGAGGTTTTTGACTGTGCTTGTGCTCTTTTGTTTCTATTTTTTACTCTGGCTATTCTTAGCACTTAAGGAAAAGAAGCGACAGACGGTGAGTGAGTCCGTCTCTGGTCATTACGATCATTCTAAAATGAGGGCAGATGAAATGTAATCATTACAAAAAAGTAGCCCTTCGGTTCATAGCCCTTTTACAACGTTTCCTCATTACTATATTAATATTTGAACGGCGGTTTTTTAAAACGGCGGATTTTTTAATGTGTTTTCTTTGAAAAAATACAAAATAGCCATCCATTAAAACATTACCAGGCTGACCGAAAGAGTTTTGTGGTTTTAGATTTGAGGGATGGACGTAGCGTTTACCTTGCGTGTCAAGTAGCCCTTTTGAAGAAAAGGCACAAGACACACATGTCTTGAGCCTCACATCAAAGCTCAGCGTAGCTCCTTAAGGCAACGGATATTTTCTTGTTTCAACATAGCATTTAAATAAATCAGATCCAAGTGGCCACCGAAGGAAGCCCAAGGGTCCCTCCTTGACTTTAGGAACAGGTTTTTGATATATTTTCTGATACTGTTGAGCGATCGTGATCCTAATAATTTGCTACTTGGTGTTGTGGATCCTACTTTAATTTGTTTAATGAATTATATTACTTATTATTAATATCCGGATCTCGTTTGGACCCTTAAGGGCCACTTGGTCTTAGGGTTAGCGGGGGGATTACCAGGTAAACAAAATACTATACAAGATTAATAACTGAAACTAGATAATTTTAGAATGACTTGATAAAACTTTGTCAACCGTGACATGACGATGCACAACGACAATAAAAACTCAGAAGGAGTCTTTTGGAATACAAGGTTCCCTATTGTCAAAAAACCTGGCAATTGTCAATGAAGTGAGGTAGGCATTGAAAGGGTTGACGATGATTTGGATTTAGAGTCAGATTGTTGTTTTAGCAAAAAGTTAGATCGATTGAGGGATGAAACGAAACCCTTTTGATGTGAATTTGGGGCAAGCGAGCCTAATGGATGAGGTGGAGGAACGAGTACAAAAAACAGGACGGATCATCTCACACATATAAACATAGACACAATCACAAATTAGGATAGACACGCTGACAACCGTGCATAAACTTTAAGCAGGGCAGGGACACCCGTGACCTAACTGTGACATAACGAGGAATTAAGGGATCTTATATAAATATTGCAAGAATTACGCCATGCTATAAATAATCAAATAATCATGCAAAACAATAAAATAAAACAGCTCGATTTGACTTCACATACATAAAAGTATACATGCAGGATGCAGCTAACAAAAACGTATTTTGAAAAAATAATCGGGTGCTTACCGGTCCTTGTCCTTGGGTGAACCTTCGGCTGACCCTTGGGCATCGGGTGATAAGGATGAGGTCGAATCGGACGTACCGATGGACTCGCCGTCAGATGAGCACCGCGAGTCCACTTTCCGCCGTTTCAGTTTCAGGTCCTGAAACAGACTCATCCCATTGTGCAGTACTCCTGTGTAAACAAACAATTCATTTCATTAATTAATTAATTAAATAAGGCACCAATCAGGCAAATTCATTTCCTTATGGACATATTACTAAAAACGCATACTAAAAACGCATGGAAACTCGTCACGTCATAAAGTCATAACGCGCAAAATATGTGAAGATTGATTATCCGGGGGCGCACAATGGAAAGCTCTTTTATTGACCTCTGACTCAGACGCGACGCATTTGACCTCTTGAACCAGTCATTATAGAAAGTTTATCAGAAAATGACCGAGAATCTCACCTCTGGTCTCCAAATTGGATTCTATAACGGACAACATACGGGCGACCGGTGGGTTTAGCGTGTAAGGACGGTGCAGAGGCACGACCTTTGACACGCTATGACTGAAAAAGTGATTTGGCAGAACGAGATCACCCGCGACCCGGTCCTCGGGACGCTTTGGTTTCCGCATGAACAGAGCGTAATGTAAACTCCACAACACTTGTAAAAGAGAGAGATTTTCTCCTAATCATCAATTCATGATGGAAAGTAGAACTTTTGGGAAAAGGGTCTACTACAAAAACTATTTTTGGGACACTTTGTGTTTGTTGGAGCGCAGGGCCCGTTATCCTTCCAAAAACTTAAAACTTAACGGGATGTAATGTGAGCACTTATCCGTCGTCCCAGAAAAGGCATTTGGATAAATGCCGTTGTGTTTCCAAAAATGAAACTTCCCTTCTTGAACACACTAATGTAACGAGGAACCGTTCCTTTAATTGACCTTTGTCCAGGTCAAATTAAGTGTACGACAAATGACAAGATTAGTCCTTAAATGCAAAAAAAAAACTCGGTAATACTGAAACAATAAAGGAGGTCCGTTCCGCGTTTTCAAACTCGGATCCACAGAGTAGAAAGTGGTAAACAAATTATAAATACTTGGAACTTTGCTGCCTTTTGAGTTGAGTATACGACGAAAAAAGGTAAACAAACAAAAATGCACTTTGTGAGTTGAGTTGAGTTTATGAAATTGTCATCCCAGACAAAAATCCACACACAAACTAAACACGCCAACTTTTCGAAAATGCAGGAAGCTGCATCCGAATGAATGCAGAAATTGAATTGAGAAATGAGGATTCGGAATTGTAATATCGTAGTTTGCAGAATTAATATGGCTTATAGATTGAGCCAAAAATGGGAAATTCCTCCTTGAGACGACGTTGTGGAGACTCTTGCACGTAAGTTAACGTAATGTTTATGTTTGTATTGTAGACAAGAGTTCGAGTGCAACGACGTTTCGAATGTGCGTGTTGGTGCAATGGAGAGCTGACGAGGAATGGCACTTTGCTTTGCCTTCGCCTTCGCTCTTGGTGCAAACGCAACAGTGAGAATGGTGAGTTCCACACTCGTCTTTGGCTTCTAACAGTACAAAGTAACGTTAGAGCTTAGATGGATAGAGCCAAGTGCATCACACAGAATTTATGAGAACATCAACATAGAAAGAGAGAGAGAGAGAGAATGCATTGGAATGAACGGGTCGAAGTACCCAATCCACGCTAAAACCTCCATTGTAATAAGTGAGTATAACAATACAACCAAAATGCATGCCACAGTGTCAGGAGTGAGTTTCCCTTTCGCCAAAAAAGATTATTCAATTGCCAACTCACATAATCTAAAAGCTGTAATCCTTTGCGGCCATGTGGGGCAGACGAGACTCAAGTCAAGAGAGAAAGCGACTTGAACAACTCATAGTCAACAAGGCGGAAGTCACGCCGACAACAAACGACAACGACCAGCAACAACCGCCATCATGTACCATCGTCGTCATCGTCTCGTCATCATCATCGTCAGAATATAAAATCGACATTTTTTAAGTCATGTAGAAAATCCCATGTCTTGTACTTTACACAATAACAACAACGCATTAGTGCAATAACTCAGAAACGGGAAGAAGAAGAAAATGAAAGAAACGCATGTTGTGTACACGAGTACACGTGACTCTGAGTATTAAATCTGAGTATTTTGTTGACCAATATGATATGGATTTTTGATAAACTATGATTCGTATGCCGGTCGGATTACATGTACCCGGCTTTTGCGGGTACGCGTGAGCCGGGCAACGACGCAATTCACCGATTTTTCGCGGCGCATCTTCATCGTCAAAGGACCTATTCGGTATTCGCATATGTGGTATACTAGTAGACGAACAAAGGTACCGTATTAAATTATAAGAGGAACGAAGTATAGTAATAAAAGTGCCTATTTCTGCGTCGTCGTCTTGAAGGACTAAAGGTGACCCAGAAAATCGGTTGGAAATCCGGTTTTCTATTCCTTCTTCTCATACGCATTGTAATTGTAAGATGTAAGTCGGGTCCTTTTTTGAATGGACATTGGAAAACTGTAAGTTTAAGGGAATGAAGGATGATATTTGAGGAGCCCTTGAGCATGACATATAAAGGGCCCGGAGACTCGCACTTGCAACGCACTTACACACATGTTGCATTATACACTACGATGATGGGCAGTCTTGCTCATGTTGAAGGTGGGACCTTTTCGGACCACAAACTACTGAACTATCTGATCCTGTTTAGAAGGGCTAGGCACGTTCCATTCCTGCATCTCTCACCTGGCTCCAGCCCAATTAGGATTGACCTACTAAAGCCCACATGTTCCTCTTCTCCTTCCAAACTACGCTGGAGAGAAAGAGAAGCTCAGGAAGAAGGACTGGTCAAGATTTCCCACTCTTCTTGGCCTTACACAACATTAATATGCAAAGGGGCATCTCATCTTCCAAAGTCAAAAACGTTGAACGGCTCAGCATGAAGTCCCCTTCAAAATCCTCGTTGTATCATAAACTGTCACTTTAATGACCTCAAGATTGACCCTAAGGGATACAAGTATACATTACGCTTCTTCTAAAAATATACGTGATCCATTGTCCATCTGCCTCATTCCGAGGTATCAAACAATTCTATCCATACAAACTGCACCGTACACACATATCGATACACGATTATAATTTGAATCGACCTTTGTACTTGGGAATTTACTAAATCGTTTCAGAAGTAATGTGCACTGCCAATGAATGCTTTGCATGTCTGCTCGTTCCAAATTAATAAATTGTATTAATGCAATGCACCTATACTAACGGAATTTGCATATAGGAGACAAACGGATGCAAAACCATGCCAGAGATCATTGCCCTGTGAGATCAATTCCTAGGACAGGAAACGTCATCACCATATGCAGCAATAGAGCCAAAAAAATATTCAGGTATGGTACATTAATGTTACGTCCACAGAGTAGACACAATAAAAGTGACTCCAAGTCATCGAATCATCATCCACTTCCTTGAAGAAAGTCAAGCGCACCTTAACATTCTAATGTTGTTGAAGTCGATAAGGCTCACGTAATCATGTCTTATCCAACTGAGTGAGATACGCCATATTGGACAGGATGATTTGACGTAACAGAACACCAATAACAACTACTACACAACAGCATTTCTGAAGAAAAAATATGGTATAATGGGTATAGCCCAAGCATTGTTAGAATATAACAAACCACGCAATTGTTGTTAATGTAAAGGTAGTTGACATAACGTGGTGAGGAAGCGGATCAACAGGATGATAATGATGATGCTTGGTAATGTTGTTTGGTCCAAGTTGTTTCGCACACTTGATTAACAATAGGTTTTTATGGCGGAAAAAAGAGAAAGTGCGAAAAGAGTGCTTCGTCCGCTCTTGACTTGAAAGAGATTATGCAAAAAGTACATTTGAGACACGATTGCTCTTCCTACTTCAAAATGCAAATCAAAAGTCACGGTTTACACTCACATTACGTTATATAGTATACAATACTCCTTTTACGTTACTATATACTAAACTCACTTCCTTTTTAAATGCCATGAGCATTATAGTTTCCTATATAAACTTATAGTATAGTTACAGAGTTACTCTATATTGCACACATTTTTTATACGAGGCTCTTCCTGGTTTTCCCTTTTTTTTATGTATAACCAGGTGAGTTTGGCGATGCAACAAGTCCCACTGACTCAGTGAGTTCAGTGCCTTTCATTCTCTGCCTGTTTCACTCTGTAGCGGACGTTGATCTCTCTCGCAATAAATGCAAAATGCAATGCATTATCCAATGCCGCAAAAACAGATAAGGCATTTTGCTATATGCTTTGCTTCGAGTGTACTTTACTACTACTTATATGCCATAAAAGAGGAAAAATATATGATTAGGATGATGATGAGTGGTCTAGCAAAACTTTCCTTTTGCTACGCTTCACAGATTCTTGTGAGGAAGGACGATTTGTCATATCTTGTGCATTTTTGTGGCCAGGTTTTGGATTATGTCAATTGGCCATCGTCATTTGTCATGGGACAATCAACTCTGAGAGAAGAAAATGTATTTCTGTCCATGTCATAACCTAACCTTAAGGTTAATCACATCTACCTACACGAATAGATTTGAAGATTTGTATTGTAAACTACTTTTATCAAATAATAAATATTTTCATCACGTTTTGCATTGTTTTGTCAATACAAAAATACAATACACAAACGGCAAGGAATACGTCAAATGTGCACAGACTCATGATGATTAGAGCGTTACAATAAGAAATTTGTGTGTTAATGTTTTGATTTAAAGGTTTTTGCCCCAGTTTTGTACAGTAAAGTGTCAATTTGAATAGAATTGCGCATTTCTTGCTTGCACGCATGCAAAATTCAGATGCTTTATTACAGAAATCGGTTGTCGTTTTTGTTAACTCATTCATTTTTTTGAGATTTTGGACAATACACTACAAAAATGTTCAATTGTCTTTTATGCTTCACCTTTTTGAGACAAAAGCACTATGAAGGCGGAAACGAAAAGGGTTCTTCACGTTCACGTCAAATCATATAATGCAACATCTTTGATAATGTACTCAAGAAGGTGAAAAAGCGTGTGCACTGTTCACTTCCGCCCTAAAGGGTTCTTTACCCTCTGACATTGCAGATTGCAGGTAACAACTAAAACAGCAAAGCAGCATTCAAAGCGTGCGAGAAAAAAGAGAGAGTTCAATACACTCAACTACTCACATTCGCTCGTTTTGCTCCTTGATTATCATTCATTTGAGCATTTCCTGTGTCCAACACACGTAGGAACGACTGACTGACTGACCCAGTGTTTTTAGAATAGTGAACAATGTCTTTGACCACCGCCGCGCCTTTGGGTCAAACGAATGCGGAAAAGATTAGACCTGAGTTCATGATGACGAAAGGTAGTTTACATGTACGTTTACTTTTAGAGACATGTGGCAGGAAGACAACTTTAAAATGGGAATACCATACACACACGAACCTACAGAATTGTGAATCCACTACTTTGACCATACGCAAATCTAGGGTCGGTGCACTTCTGTCCCGTTAAAAAAAGGTCGATTCTTTGTAGGGTCATCGTCCATCGTCATCGTCAGCATGTTTACCTTATTACGGACGAATTGCGTGCGCCTTAATTAAAGCATCGTGTATAAGGAAATTGTACGGGTACATTATTTTTATACGATAATTTGAGTATAGATCAGTCGTGCTCTCTGACTGGAACAACATTGTCTTACGCAACCCACACATTAGATTGACACTTGACTTACAATCAAGAACAGATATGCAGTCAACGACCCCAGGTCACAAAATGAGTCTTGATCAGTTCGTTGCCTTACTATGAATAGTAAAACATGCCGAAGAAACCAAATACACGATTGAATCATAGTTTGTATGATTATTCAGGTTAAAATCTGTGGTTGACCGCATGGAATGTTCGTTTCAAGTTAAGTACTAATAGTATACGAAAAGTAGTCACTCTTCTTCTTCTCTACTTTAGTATTTACATTGACACGTGCTCTAATTTGGTTATACAAGAGTCCTCCAAACCCGGGAAACCGAGGGAAACCACATGACCCGAAAATGCCAAGAACGGAACCCACAACCTGAATTCTGCGGGAGCTTCCTCTCTCACTCCAAAGTAAATGTCATTTTGGTTTTGTAGGTTAGTTTAATTTACTCTCTCGTATCATTTTCATGCTACTTGCTACTGCGTACTCTCTAGCTTACATTCCATATGTTCCATGTAGGGAAAAAATACAAAAAATGACAAAATAATGAATCATATTTGTCGCGCATGCATTGATTTACACTGAATAGGAAAAAGTAAACCGGAAGCCTGCTAAGTTGACATGCACGCGTCCAAAAATAAATGAGAAAATGTCAATATAGTGGAGTTACAATTGCAACGAAAAATGGTTCAGGATGACTCTGAACTGAACTTTCAAAGCCATAGACACACTTTGACTACAAAAATCTGCATACTGTTTAAATCTTCGTCTTTAGCTACAGTCCACAGTACAAATACCAACAGAAAAAATCTCCATGAAGAATTAGTAGAAAGGGAAAGGCAAGCATTATTTCCATACACAAAAAACTCATTTAAAACACGAGCAGAAAAAATCATCTCCGCGTGTCAAAAGGTCATAAAACATGGAAACGTCTTTGAAAAAAGGAGCAAGTCGTAGGTTTGGGTGTTGGGTTAAATGAGCGTTTAGCAAAAGAAGGCTTTTGGCTGGGGTTGGAAGTTCGCTTTGTGTGTGTATGTCTGTGCATTCATGAATTAATTAGTGAATTTAAAAAAGGGAGAGTCTGTGTTTTTCAATTGCCAAGGAGGAATTGACGTGGAAGCGCATTACAGACAAATTTGTGAGAGGAGATAGCATTAGGCTGTAGGCCATAGTATGACCATTTTGCGAGAATTCAGGTCAACTCAGTCAAAGTCAACAATGAGGTGCAACGAACTCTTGTGTTCAGTCGTCGGTCGTCGGTGAGATAACATGATAATCTCGCTAGTAACTCGTATTCGTATACATTGGTGACGAATGAACAGCATCCACCTTGGGAATTCATATGAGAATGCAGGCATGCGAAAAAAAAGCATTATTATATAGCCATAGCCAAGTCAAGTCAGTCAGTCCTTCTGTGAATTTAAGTACATGCTATACTTTATTTCGCAACAGACGCCACTGCCGAGTCGAAGTCATATGAAAAACTATATTCGTATACGCTTGTGTACTTTCACGTCAGATAATAACATAACAAACTGCTGTTGCTGTTGTTGTATAGCTAGCCATTTACTAAAAGAAGATAAGCAAAACCCATTGACGCAGAATTCATATGAGAGTCTCAATCACAAATGAATGATATCATATTATGATAGTACATTAAAGGCCCAAAGTGCATTTCTGAGAGACGAAAAGAAGTTAAAGGCAACTTTGGTGTTATTGGAATGAATAGGGGAACTGTGGCCCTGGACTGCCTCCACCTACTCGCCCAAGTTGACTGAACTCTACCCGAATTTGGGTCACAACCATCTCGAGCTGTGCACATATAGCACTATAGTACTATCACTGCACTATCATATAACTCAAACTGCCGTCTCTCTGTGTGTCAATACTGCTCATCCAATATACATTTTGCCACTGGCTTCTTTGCCACGACCGTCGTCACTTTCATCATCCAAATCATCTTTGCATTACCGCAATTCCCAATGTCCGTCTTTTCTCCCAATCTGTTTAGTCATGAGTCATCTCATCACCAAGTTACAGTCTCCGAAAGAAACCCCGAATTGAAAATGATTTAAATGCACTAGTCAATTTGTCAATTACAGTAATGGTATATCGTAAAATTAAAACGGGTAAGTTTCCTCCTCTTGAGAGTATCAATTTTTCTGTGACCGATGACTGCAAAATTGCAGCTGCTGTTTGCACGGGTCAACTGATTTTGGGGTTGTCGTCTGCACCGAAAGAACACACATTGTAGTTGCAAGCCTAGACGAGTGTGTAATGTAATAGGGTCGAAACCGGGTGAAGTTTGCTATAAATGTAAGTTGCATGAAATGTGTAATGTTTGCATTCTGTGAGTGAAGTTTGTTTTTGACGGGCATTTAAGCACTCGACGGGTAAAATGGTGTCAGTGCGGGGAGGAAAAGTGAGTTTAAGACTGGACGAAGGGGCGGGGCGCCTACCCGGCCATTGGCACATCCTCATTTTCTTCCTTTTGCTGGGGCGATGGAGCAAAGAACTTGGACTGCAGAGCCCTACATTTTGCACTATTACCAAGTTTACTGCTACTACTACTGCGTGTATGTGCCATTCTGTGGTGGCTTATCAAAACCGCAATATAGTATAGTGCAGAATGAGTATAATTCCTTTATCCTCCAGGTAATACATGACGACCATCCGGGTAAACACCGGGAGGTTGACCTGGTTTCGTTGCCTATGGCTGACCAGGGGCGTGAGTCTCATTCATTACCCTGGATCGGGGCTCTTGAACCCGACTGTCAACGTCAACTCAACCCAATTCCCAATTTAATCATTATTTTCCACAACCAGCCGCAATGTGACGGCAGGTTCAGGATCTTCATAATTTCCTTCCAAGACTCAATGACGATAACATAAACCGGATTTTATGATGCAAGATGAGACTTTTTCTGGTCAGTTGTTCACTCACAACAACTAACAACATTGTCACCTTGACTCATCATCTTGTCTATTTGGATGAGTACCTCAAAATGACTAATTCGCTGTACACGTTGGCTAGTGAGTATACTTTACTTCGTCATTCATTGCATCTCGTTATTGGCCACAGGCAAGAGAAAGTGTGTTTTGGAATAGTCCACGGTTGAAAAACCTGGTTTAAGCAACTTTTGGTAATGCACCTTTTAAAAACCTGTCCCAACTTCATTGTTCGCCTTCACTTTGCGGTTTTTCCATTTCATTTGGGTCAATTAGGGTTGACGATGAAGTCCATGCGGTTTCATCCATCAAAGTTTGAGCAGCAAGCATAAGCAGAAAACGCAGAATTTTTTGCTGTTCACCTGACCTGGTAGAAATAAACCTACCACAAAGGAAAACGGTTAAAGGAGGACTTAAGCAGGGTTCCAAACACAGTTTTGAGTTCTGATTGTACTTACAGTGACGTAGGCAAAGGGATTCCAATTATATTATTAGAATACAATAGAATCCATACAAAAAGGGTCTGGAGAGCAATGGAGCATGAGGAACCTTGACTTAGAAAAAGACAATAAAGGACGACGGCGCTTCCAAACGACGCCTTCATGCCTTTTCCTTCGTAATGACACGCTTTTTATGCTTACGTCACTCTTTTACGTGAACTTTTGTGCGTTTCACCACGATTCGTATTCCAGTCATTTACACTTTGTAATTTTTTTGGAAAAGCTATGAGTATGACCAGTTGACTGGAAAAAGTCAACGGATTTGTGAATTATGCAAAAATTGTGCATTTTATCTCATCATAACACAATACAACAAACTGCATAATGTTATTGCATAATGTACATAGTTCTTGAGTGAATCGTCCACCGTCGTCGACTCGTCTTGTAACTTTTTTTGGCGAGCGAGGAAGGAAAGAGCCTTGGCAAGTTTTTTGCCCCTTTGCCTTCGCGAATTTGTATGTAAACTTCAGTATAGAAGCCTTTGGTTTGTAACGGGATTGTGCATTGTGTTCCCATATCCAATCCACTCACTATCGTCCAGTGCATATAAAAAAGCCGAAGGGCCCTTGTCGCTATTGACTGCTTGACGATGTCTACTTGACTTGGTTGTTGTTCGTTGTCAGAGTGTTTTGGCACTGAAGGTGGTCACTCACCCAGACGAGAACTAGAACTCTTCGCTCTCGTCACAAGGACACGCGTACCCTTTCAATAAATGCAAAAGGCTCCTCACTCACACTCACACACATCACAACTGTAGCCACGACACACTAAAAAATCTTTCTGCATTCTGAGTCAAGGGCACACTCGCCACTCTGCACATTCTAAATCGCTACGAGCATAAGTGCTACATGCAGTAACATTATTTCAAAGAAGGATACTTATAATAAACAACAATGGGAATCTGTTGTGTCTATCCATTACAGTTCATTTGAGCCGTTAGACTTGTAACTTTGTTGGACGGTTCTCAAAATATCATCATTGATTGTCTATTCAGTCATATTTCGCATTCAACTACATTTTGCCACGCGTCATGTCACATCCGAAACTGTCCGGGCATGGCCTGACAAGAATCTTGCAAAAATAAGCTCTTTTTGGTCCTTTGTGACCTGACCTGATAACCGCATCTTTCGTCCAGAAAAATGATCCACTCTCATTTTACACATAACTTGGAAAATGCTCTTCTTGTCTCAATAAAAATGCGTGCGAAGAACAATTACATTTGAGTTCAAGTCTCTTGCCTAATCGTCATAATAATCGCACATCGTTCCCATGCAAAAGAAGTGACGATTGACAATGACGATGGGACGATTCCCTTTCGTCTCGTTCTTCTAATCTCTGCTTCTTTGGCTCATATAGCATAGCAGTACAGCATAATTTATATTAAAGATACTACTTTATTATGTAGTCGCTAGACTGAACACTATGACGAGTCCTGAGAACAAGCGAAGGGCGAAGGTCACTGTCTAGTTCGACAATTGCTTAACTCGTCGTCATGTTGCACGGCAATGGCAATAATGCTAAAGCAAAGCCCCTTCACTTGCAAAAATGAGAAGTAGCATTGAATTGACTTCGACTCGACTGCAAAAGAACAGTGAGGATGCGAAGCGAAGGCCCCAACGGCTGTTGGCCCTCACCCTTGCTCCACATTTCCTCCGGGTCAACCAACACAGGTCAACTCCCTCTCGACCCATTTCCAATTGTGTTGTAGCATACATTCCCTCTCTGTCTTCTTCATTTTGCGAATTACTACTACTACAACATTACGCATGCACAAACACACGCAGAAAACAGCAGCAGAGTTCAGTTCAATCATGTTCATCCTATATTCATTATGTCATTGTTACAGCATTGTTGTTCCATTGTCTGACGGTGCTAGAGTCAAACTCTACTCATGTTGTAGCAGAACTAGTAACATCTGGTAAAATTTGCATACACGCACTTGCTCACAGACTTTGTGTCTCTGTATACTTCTGTACTAATTCACCTTTAACTCTTACATTTACATAAAAATTAGTTATTAATTGATTTATACCCTTTTCATCCATTTTTTTCTAATTTTAAACACATTCATCATCCCTGACATTCCGTACAAAAATGTAAATGCATACTTATGCAATAATTACTTCAATTACATGTACTAGACTATATTACACCTTTTGTTTTTTTTCCGCTAAGGTAAAATGTAATGTAAACTTGTAATGTTTTGCACGATAAGATATTATTTATGTATTTCCCTTCTCGCGAGCGGTAAAACAGAGTAAACTCACATTTAACTACAAAGATTACCA
>JABASF010000749.1:0-32562 GCA_019776145.1 Harlomillsia oculata
AAAATCTTAGAATGTTGCCATTTGTCCACCCCAGAAGTTTCCGGAAGTTTGGATGCAACATGCGAAACATGTTTATAGCCTATAAACATTATTTTCCTAAGCTTGCTTATAAGGAAGTTTATTTAGAACAGAGTCTACTTTCACCAGGATGACTGATATTCTCAAGGGTGGCACACACAAGTCAGGCACCAAAAAAAAAAACGATAGGAAAAATCGAGGTGACTATCGTCAATGGGACGAAAGTGCTCAACGAGATTCCTATGTGCCCTTTGGCATGACACACATACAAACACGAAAAGATGCACCGGGTTTTTAGCATGATTGATAGATGAATGTAAAAACAACGCAATGCTTTATTCCATGTTGTACTATAGTACTTTGATCTTGGGGGCAAACTTGACTGTCATATAATCCGTGGCTACGGAGAAAAAGTGTGCTACTGAACGAAAGTCTACTTACTGCTCACTTTTCTCTTTGCGGAAAAGAGCTGTTCCATCTTAATGGACGACTTGGTAAGGTCTTCCCCTTTAGTTGAGTTGACGTGACTTCATGCGGATGGGCGTAAAGAGAATCGATTTCATTTCATTTCGTTCGCCTTTCTATTTTCTTGGTCTCCTTTTCTTCGAATCTTAGTCGTTTTGTTCCTGTACACTTTGAATTGGTAGAACGTAGAAGTCACTGTCACCGCTACACTTCTTGCTCTTACGTTTATATATTTTCCAAAAAACGTCTAAACGACACAAGCACTGCAGAAAAGATTTCTCTTCCTTTCTACGCCAGCTATATTGCACTACAAAGCAAAAAAACAACAAGCTTCGGTCAACTATTCTAGGGCTAAAAATACTTGGTTGCCGTTGATGTCTCCGTCCTAGCGTCTCATGAGGACAGACAGGACAAGCAGACAAAGAAACATATGTTTCAGTTGCATTTGTTTCATGGCCTTTGCTCAAAAGACCAAGTGGACGACGGGATTTCGTAACACGAAACAATATTGAAGTGCAGTGGAAAAAAGAATTTGAAGGATGCCTTATTTCCTGCCGTATAGAACAAATGCTATTTGAACAAAAGGAAAGATGACAAAGGCTAAGAATGACTGTGACTGGTCATGGAAGTAAAAAAAAGTGAGGGAAGCATTCTACGATATATACTATTAACTTTGTGCATGCGGTGAGTTGTGGATGACCCGATGCCCGATGCAATGTTCCCTACATTTCCGTCGTGTTGACAATGACATGTAAATGCACGGAGGGTTGAAGCGCAACCAATCTAAGAAAATCCAATCAATTCTGACAGATTGATGAAAAAAGGATTGTGGGCTTAAAGCCAAAGCGCACGGAGCCAAATGGGACAAAAAGACGTTTGCTTCCTCCTTGCATTCTTATGAGGCCAGAAAATGTTATTAAGAAGACAATGTGTCTAGACTCTGGTGCATGTGAGAGCAGTACAACGTGAGACCAATAACATTGTGTAGTATAACAGCATCCATTCTTATGAGAAGCTGTCGTTTATTTGTATAGTGATTTAAAAAGGATCAAATCAAGATGTCAATTGACTTACGTTCAATAGCAATAACTGGGAAAATATTTTAATCCGATTGAAAATCGGAAGCGAGTGGTTACTTCAGAGGAAGAGACAGTTTTTCTCCGATTTTTGTGAAAGGCGTGGGCCTTATTTGACGAAATCAAGGATGACAAGCGCTAGTCAATTTAGTCTGAATTTAGACGACGGTGCCTTGAATGATGGAATGATTGAGAAATGTAATAAAAGACGAGAGGGGAGAGAAAGTGTCCCAAAATAATGCAATAATCAGTCGACGGCAAATTGAATTTTGGTAGTTCTGTTGGTCCCACAGTCCCGCTCCTTCCTAGAGGGTTCCGAGAAATCTACGGTCATATGTGCGGCTTTTTGGCTTCGTGGTGAAGGTAAAGGCCACGCCACTTTATCTCAAACGGAAGTAATGAGCTAGTCAGGCCAAAATGCACGTGAACAGGGAGAGAGAGTGTGAACAGAGCGACTGTTGTAGAAAGAGATGCAAAATGCTCTCTAGATGATAATGGGCAATTGGGCAATTTCCATGCGTGATCGAAATGAGAATTCATGCGAAGTGTGAAACGAAAATCAGAGCTGTGAAGACTGAGCCACTCTGACTTTTCTCTCTTGCTTGAGAAGTCATAATATAAAAATTGTAATCCGTCGTTTCCTATAGTTTCATCTCAATTCACTTTATTTAGACTTTCAATAATTTAATTTGTTCATTGAGTAAAATAAGAATAAATATGGAATATTGTAAAGTATGTGTTGTATAGTAATATAGCATTGTTGAAGTCGTATATTCAGTAGGGTAGTAAGCAGTAACATAAATAATGCGTATAAGGATTTTTATGTTCATTTCATCAATTTTCCCTAAAATATCGTGTACCCTAAAGTACTGTAGAACGTCAAAAATTCACAATGAAGTAATACATTTGCAGAATGCAATATAGCAATAATAAAACTTATTTCAAAAACGTCTAAGTGTTTTTCAGAGCCAGCTGGCAGTAAGTTCAAAGTCGGTATACACTGTACGTACACAAGTAAGTACGTTAGTTGGAATGAATTTTGTCAAAGTCTCAATGCTCTTAGTCACGGTCGTCGAGACTGAAAGGAGTAGAAACTCTAGAAACCCAAGTTATTGCTAATCAGAGTGAAAAGAGGCAGACTAATAGGTTACAAGTGAGCCAATGCGGATAATCAGTCCGCATGGTTTTTATCTCCCTTTGGCAATGCGTACAACCACTTCATTTCATTATTTCATTTCATTACGCTGTGATTTGACGTCTCGTTCCGTGGCCTTGCGTCACGGTATAACAACTGTCTGTTGTGACATGAAAAGCGAAAGGGGAACGAAACGGCTGCACCGCACATACAATCCACTCATCCGATAACACACCATGAAGGCATACAAAAATACTCAAATCCATAAGCCAATCGTCACAGACAAACCCGGAGCCCTCAGACGACTTTTCCTCTTTCGCTCCCTTTGCATTAAGCCCCTTTTCAAAAAAGTCAGTCTCAAAGGTTTTCTTGTTTGAATCTCATTCTCTCTCCTCTTTTGTTATAAACACTTCTACGGTCTTTCCCCAAAGTGCTTCTGCACGCGTTGAGCTATGAATGCATTTACACGACGGCGACGTTTTTCTTTTAAGTTTTACATCATATTGAGAATTGGAAAGTACCATTGACATTAAGCACCATGCAGTTAAATTGTTTAGTCAGTTATGTACGTCAGTAAGTATTGTAGAACCAGATTGCAAGAATTGAAAAGATTATTATGCTTTGCAATATCATCCAGGACGTTTTACTGTAAGATGCCTTTGTGCTTCAGACTGAATAGTCTAATTCATTGCAATTCAATTTATTCAAAACAAATGCAATGCAGTGTGATGTTGCTTTAAGGGAAAAATAGGATTTTGGAGCAGTGGGAGAAACTACTGATGCTTAGCAGCACTAGTGCCTGAGGTCGAATGCAAAGTTTCAGGACAACGATGTCTTTTATTGTCTATACCCTTGTGATATTGGAATTGGAAAGACACAATGGAATGCATAAGAAGACAGAGAATCCTTTCCTTTTCTTCCACTTCTGGACTTTATTCCATTTCCCGTTGTTTAACTGAAAAGTCTTGCAGATGCGATAGATATGCACATGGGCTTTTATTCCAAGGAGGAAAGTCGGTCAGGATTTTCTCTTTCTCAAACTCTCTCTTTCTCTCTTTTGCTTCTGTTTTGTCTTTCCCTTTTCCCCTTTCTCTGGTCCTGGCGTCCTTTACGGTTTAGAGAACGCTGTGTATTTCTTCGTGCATGCAAGTGTGCTCGAAAGAAGGAGAATAAAAGGGAAAAGTGTACATTGTGTGCCTCAGTGTATGTCACTCCAGCCCTGGCGTCCGTGTACAGTATAATGCATTATAAATTTCTATCCATGGCCCAAGATGCAGTGCCAGATTTGAACGGGTGTGTGTAATTCTCGAGACAGCAACTCACACAAGCCCTCAGTTCTCTGGCAACTTGAAGGGACTAGCGGACCAACGAATCGACGGCGGACGGCCATAAGACTAAGAGCCTGTGGTGGCAGTAAAGGAACAAGAGAAAGGCTCAGGGTCTACAGACAGTTTTCGTCATATGTACGACCAGGCGGGCTGAATTATACGGACATTTATTGCGCCATTGCCTATCACTAGGGATAACCGACAAGCCAACCAGGAGATATGCAATGCACTTCGTTTCTCACTGGCTTTCTTTTACAATGTCCGTCTCTCGCCACACTGTCCAATCTCATAATATCACTACGAATGAACTTCCATGCTGTGGGCCATCTCCTAACTTCATCTCACGCGATGGAACACAGGACACAATACTGGCTCCGGTTACACATTTTTTTAGCACAAAAACCCACAAAATGCTTTCCTTCATCCTGTTATACACCGGACAGGCAAGTGACCGCTTTCTGGATCCAGGCTGAACCTTGTCCCACATCATATCATATAATGACCATTTCTTAACCCTTTCGTCGACCTGATATGCAATGAAAGAGCTTTAACAAACAGCATATTATGAACGCACATCCTTTACGCGTGTCTTATGTATGTACTATATTATGTTCTATGTGTGAGTTTGTGTGTCAATGTCAATAGTCCCAAGGAGAATTTATGTTGGAAGAAGCTTACACGGAAACTTTATTTTCGGACTTAATTTATGAACTAAAGTTGACTGTGCCAGAATGAGCACGCACTCGTGTGGACACACATTCTCATTTTGTTTTTCTATTACTGTATAGTGAATTAAGCGTGGTTTACAAGTAAAGGAAATTGTAGTTTTTGAATGTGTAGATGGAAAGAAGAGAAACGAAAAATTGGAATGTTTATAATGTTCCTGAGTGCGTTTATTGTTCCTCACATAAACGCGAATCAAACTATAGTAGAATAGTTGTACCACAAGAATACGAAAAGTAAGAAAAAATATACAAGTACGAGAGCAAAGGGCAGTGCCAGAAGGGAAAATAAGCAGCTTTTTCGTAGTAAATAAATGCGTATGAAAAGGAGCCAAGAAAGCTCTGGGTTGGCGCCATGCAGTGCCCAAAAAGCTTCAGGGGGTCCTTGTACAAATACTTTACTTTCTAAGTAATTCTGCTTAGAAATGACTTTATGGTGTGTCGACTCAAATATTAAACGGTGATCTGCCCGGTGGAGCTGAGAGAAAGTTGTGAGAAGGAGAGTGTTTGAGAAGACATGAGAGTTTAGTCTTGAAACGGAGATGGGCAGTAAACTTGGCCATGAAGAAGGGAAAAGAGATGATAGGGCGTTGTGGGTTTTTGCGCAAAAACGAGTTGTAGTTTGCGAGCAAATGTATGGGAAATGAGGTGCTTAGCGTCAACCTTATACACACTTCCAATCGCTCCCGGGTAACGGCTGAGGTACAGGAAAAGCCTCATTTACTCCCACTTGCCGTGCACTTAAATCGACTCTTCATTATTTTCACTCATTCTGATTGCACACCGACTGACTCAGGCAGACAGACATACGAAGAGGAAATCTTGGCTAATGTGCCACCACGCAGACGATTCAACCATGGCTTACGATTTCGAAGTCGACACGAAAGACGACGACGGCACTGCTCCACAACCAAATAGCAGTTGAGCTAGGCCTCCTTCCTAACACTTCATCCACTTTATACTCTAAATAACAATAATCATCTCAACTCAAGTCGACCAGATTTGCAACATGCTCCAAATAGTCTGCTCTATAAGCTTTCTCAGTCGACTCACACACTTTCGCTTTCCTCTTTAAGCAAATAGCAGTTGGTTTTAAAACCTTCGGGAAAGAGATAAACTTCCCATTGTGTGTCGTAAATTGCACTCCAAAGAAGCCTTTGAGATAAAACCCAATAATATTACAGCGTGAATGACATGATTTCGCCTTTTGGGATTTCCCCTTGTCCTTTAATGTTTCCATTCTTCCATTCTGCAAAATGCACACGTCTCATTTGTATGTCATGTCCGATTTATTCATCCATTCGAAAAGCGTACGTACGAAAAACATACGAAAAATCGTAAGCATCATGAGCACAACTAAAACTAGCATTATTTTCTATTTTCAAAGAACCACAAACAAAATCTATTTCAGACACACTAGGAGACGGTTGTTCTCGCAAAAACGTAGATACGAGCTGTATTTACGACGGGTAATAATAATCTGTTCGCAGGAGAATTATTCCTTGTTTCCATTTATACCCTCTTCATAAAGCCTTTTAAACAAAAAACAATAGACTTGTAGACTGCAAAACACACGGAGTCTTCTTATTGTAATGTGTTTCGGCATTTCCCAGCTAAGCGTATTTATTTTCATATGAATTTTAGTAGTTTCGAGTTCCTTTGTATACTGTCCTGTCATGATGCAACAGTTGGATTACAGACATAATGACATCTTCTTGTACTTACGACGTTATGGCGCAATATTAACAACCTTGGTTAGACGATCTGACGAATTATTCACGCTAATTATTAAATTAGTATTTAAGTTATTTAAAATGTTAGCTAATGTGACAAAAATTCAATGCAATAGTTCAGCCATAAGTTGAGTTGATTTGAAAGTGAAAACATGTATGACAGTTCCAGATCTCATTCAAGTGAAAGAAATCACTTATTCACTTTTTGTAGGGAAGTGGATAAAAAGGTTGAAAAATGGACAGTGAACTGAAGTGCTGTGGAGAGTAAACATTAAAGAATAATATGTAGAACAGTTCGTATTCACACTGTTTGTGAAATGTGTTTTTGGTTGCAACTGACATGCAAAAGTCCAGACAGAATCAGAAATGAAAATGTGAAAAATATGTAGCGCAATAAAAAATCTTACTATAGTGTTTTTTCATTAAAGCTGGGTGTAAACGTCGTAATAAATAACCATTTAGACGCTGTCTGCACAGGAAGCATGTACTCTATTGTGTAATCCAAAAAAAGTTACCAGACAGCGTTTCCTTTGTTTCTAAAAAGTTGCATCCTTATCAACATATGTAGCTGAGTATTATGTACATTCAAGAAACACTATAATGCATCTGAAATACAATTTCAAATAACTCGGATTTAAAGTCTTGGAAAAACGTTGTATACACATTGCAAGAATTACTGGTTTAAAAATTTACTTAGATTTTACCCGTATATTTTGCGCTTTAAAATTTGTAAATAAACAATGTTGTAACATGTCATAATAAGGCTTTTTTTGGCTAAGACTACCCAATTGAAACGAACAGAAATGGTTGTAATTTCACAGGTCTCCTCAGAGGCTCCCGCTTGTGTCGCAAACATACCGAGATTTCCCCAATGAAATAAAATTTCACGTAATATGACATTTCGTCCTTAAGCAAAGCAGAAAGGAAATGCGTCTGTTAATAAGAATTCACAGGAAGGCAGTCACATCATAGTGAAAATGTTAACTATATGTTTATAAAGATACGCCAAGTAGTTTTTCGTAGACACGTTTTCGTCTCTCTGATAGTTCTGTGTCGACGAATCCCCGTGTTTCTACTTCACATTTATTATTCATTTGTGTGTATCCTAGCTTGGAAGAAAAAGTCAAATGAAGAATCGTAGTGGCAGTTAATGTTTCAAAAACAGTGGCCTTACAACAGCTAACAGTTTTGTGACGGTTACGCCACACTAAAATGGTAATGTTCAAGACATTTTTTACTCCTATACAAACATCCAAAAAAACAGTAGAAGAAACAATCTGCAAGAGAAAAACAGTCCGGTTTCCAAGACCGAGTATTATTGAAGTACTAACTATTAGTTCATATATACATTTTTGAAGAGTTTTTTGTGAACTATACTGCAAAGAGTGACGCTACCCTGCTGCTTAATCAATGACCCTGCATTAATTTGCCATGAATTTAGATAAATAGAGGTTTTCGCTAGCCCATTATTGCAGGCATTTTCGCTTTCTTTGCTCAAAATTGTGTCAGTTCGATAAATTAGTAGCTTCTGCTTTACATGAACTACTTTCCTGTCCCTTTTCCATGTTTTACTACTGCAAATATTAGCGTAAGCGAGCAGTAGAGTGTAGCTTAGCTGACAACACGATTCTTCATTCCCTGTAATTTTTTTCTTGTTTGGATGTCATTTGGACGTCCCTGTAATATGAGAATGCATCTGCTTTATGTTCTCCACAATACGAGGTCATAAAACCCGAAAACATGGGTTATCTACACAAAATCTTTGTTTTAGGTGTCCTGCATTTTTGTGAGCAAATAATAGACTACAAATTGTAATATGGCTGGCTGTTATATAGTTTTCTCTGTTCTGTTTTTTGAACATTAACATTATGCTAAAATAAACGTGCTGGATGTTCAAGTTATGGAGAGATACGACCCAATGCGTGCACGCAATCCTCCTATAAAGCACAATTACTAGCTAAACAAGTCTATTCGTTGGGTCCGGTCGCATCAATTTTGCAAAGGACGAACGGAGAGCAACCCAGAATTAGCATGTGATTCTCCGTGTTCTGTTTGTGTCCGTTTTGTGTAGAACACTTTGTCCACATTTCGTCGTTTGGCAGTTCTTCTCTTCAACTCTCATGGTTTGTTGATGTCAATGGGTTCATCCAAGCGAAAATGAGTGTCGCGTGACAAAATTAGCTACAATGCGATTAATTATTCAATTTCAAGATTGACTCTCTCTGTGTACACAAAAGAAAAACATATCGACAAAACCTGTGGCACCAAAATCTTCCATGTCTCCCTCCTCACTCCTGTCCGTAGAATTTTTCAGCCATTTCAAAAAACAAATATTCCTCCCTTTAGATTTTGCCCAAAGAAAGAAGAGGATACGGGAAGTATGGAAAGTATTTTTTATACTGTATTAGATTATAACCCTTTGTGTCGGCAGGTGGTCTGCTTGCTGCGTACATTACTTCAAGTACTTGTGCGTCATTTTTAAATGAGATTTTTCAATATTTTGTCAAAGAACAATTTGCCAAACAAGGTAGTAATAAAAATAGCATAAAGTCAATTCGTCAAGCGGAAATAACCTGAAGCACAACGACGCAAAAAGCACTTCCTGGAAATGACGAAGTAATCGAAAAACGATGTATTCAGTTCAGGCAAATGTCTTCATCTATCAAAGGAGAAACGAACAACATGAAATTGCCAAATGAAACGTCAGTCTTTTTTGCCACATTTGCCAGGTCTTTTGCAGAGAAACCTTTCTTTCATGTTTGACTATCACATTAAGAAAAATGTGGTACGTACAATGTATGTAAGCACATTGTAATGATAAAAGCCATTTAGACCAATCTAATAACAAACAAAGTTACAAAACCAAAGTCGAATGTCAAAGAAGAATACAGAATTACATTTTTGTTCAGAGTACCTGAATAAAAGGGCAGAAAATTCTTGATGTCAAATAATGGTTTATGAAACACAAAAGCCTTTCATCATTCAAAAATGTCATTGGCGTTAAGTTAAGTCGATTGAGACTGACTCTAGTTTCCGATAGGAAATAACATGAGTCACAGTCCCACTAGTCCCACAGCTCTCAGACTGTTACATGTTAGTTCTCAGTGTGAAAATGTGTGGCACACGCAACGCAGTCGTAATGAATAATGATGATGAAGGAAACAGGAACATTTCTCGTCCGCGTACTCCCTCAACTGGAATTGTAGTACCCGCATAGTTAGTCAAACATTTTCAAAACATGACGATGCAGATGCAGATAAACCAAATCAATGACCAGGTAACCTTGCAATAATTTAGTAGTTGAGCAGTATCCCAAAACCAAGTATTACTTATTGCTTATATGCATTATGGATCTTTAGTAGCTTAGTTTTTGTCTAAAATAATAACACACATTTTCCATTGGAAGATTGGAAAGGGAGATATATAGCCATGAGAAAAGCATTATTGGTTTCACTCACGAGACAAATCTCAATATTTAATCATGCAAACGTGATATTTGATTTGCTGTGCACTTTTTCCTTCACAGACAATCAATTACAAAGTTGTGCGTGGGGTGCCAAAGCCTTCATGTCGAACATTTTCCCCCAATGTACTTTTTTTCAGTATATTATTCGAATATTAATTGAACGGAAAAGCCGTCCGCAATACGAAAACTTGAGATGTATACAGAAGGTTTAGGCTGTACAAGTTTGTAACAGTTTTATATACATAATGGGGTATTTGAAGAGACAAAAATGAAAGGGTTCGAATTGTCTCGCGATACACAATTATTACCCGAGGGAGATATTTCAATGATTGCTCTTTTACAATGGACAGGCACGTACGGTCAATTGCTAGAGTCAATATTCAATGAGATGGGTTAAAGGGAGTGGCTGTGCAACGATAGTTGTTTCTTAAACATAAAAAACTGCAGTTCGTTACACCAAGAAATGCATGTTTCCTTCAGACGCAGACTGTGAGCAGTAATGTAAACATAAATTTTAAAATGGCTTGCTTACGCATATAGTAAAAATCAATTTAGAAGATACACCAGGTGATGTCTTCTCATTCGTTTTCTGCTTTCTTTCATTTTACTTTTTTTCGTTTTTTTTGTCAGGACTGAAATTACCCAGAGGAATATTCGTGTAGGAACAATTCTTTTTATTTTGATGTAAAAGTCGAAAAGCTTCGTTGGCGTAAATAGAGGATTGATGAGCCCGTGCACCCACGCAAGACGACCCAATTTATTTTTCATTTATACGCTCATTCCGAATAAAGAAAGAGCACAACGTAGAAAAAGTGAAGCGGAAAAAAGTCATTTAGAAATTAGGAGAAGGGAATGTCTCATAGTCGCCATTTGTGCACGGAAGCCAAAAAGCAATTTAACATCAAAAGACGAATCAGATTGTCAGATTGCCACATAGAAGAAGATGAAGAACGAGATTGAAAGATTTTTACCTGTTGTGAGAATCCTTTCAAACATCAACTGTGACGATGTGACATTTATTTTGCTCTGTACAGTACTACTACCTTTACTTTTTCATCATATATACTTGTACATAATGTTACATAAAATATTAACGACGTCACAAAATGTTCTAGTCACCCACCCTTATTACCTGATTGAAAATTAAATTAAGATTAGGCTTTTGCACCGCGGTGTAATTTTGTGATAATTCACCTCTTTTTTATATGTAGGCCACTACGCACTACCATATCACACAAATTTCGCCTTATCCATATTAGTATCGGAAACTGTAAATACGTACAAATGACCATAATATACGAAAAAGATAGCATAGAATTTGAATGCTCATCAAAAGTACTGAATATAGTAACCTCGAAACAAATGGCTTATTAAGATCGGAAACTTTGTAAACGTGAATCCATAATATTTGAAATTCGTAGTGGTTTCAGTCGACAGCATTTGTGTGCAAATGGCTCACTTGGCCACATCCGATTTTCAATCAGTCAACAGGGAAAAGTGTGGAGGGAAGAGGTTCTGTGTTGTCATTGTCATTATTCTTATCGTCTATCGTCATCAACGCCCATTTTGCGTCGTGGACGAAGCCACACGGACTCTTCTTTTTCTCGGTGTGTGCGTACGTAATGGCCTCATGCACAGAGTCCATAATGGCTTCGCGTTTTATTCACAGGCTCGTTGGCACTATGCAAAATGAATGAAATTAAAGGGACAATGAAGTGCTGAAATTGCCGTCGTTCTGTTTTATCTCCAGTGCAAGCAAAGGCGCCCGTTCACTAATGACCGGCCTGTATGCATTTACACTTACAGGACTTTATGGACTGTTGTGAGACAGCGAAGAGAACCAAAATGCTAACTCGTCTCTGCTACCGGCTAATTCTACCATACCAAATTTTTGCACAAAAACATTTTCCATGCATGCCTTGTCACACATTCAAATAACAAGGATTCGTTTTCCCTTTTTATTTTCCTTTCATTTTGCCGAGTTTGTATCATTTAGCAAATTTAAGCACGTCTCTGGACTCGACGCATTCCTTCATAATGAATTATTAAGTAGGTTGCTGCTTCGTTTAAAGTATTACATTCAATTCCTAGATTTTCCATTTACGATGTAATCATTACATTTTCTTGCCCGTTGACACTCGGTAAAGTGTAAAGTATCAGTACTTGTGCAAATGTAAAATCTAGCTTTAAAAGAGTAGTTTAATTTTGATGTAGATACTAATTTTGAGCGAGATATTTCATTTTTACACCCTTGAAAACATTTTTGCTATAAAAGTTTAAAGGAAAGTAAAAGCCGTATCTTTGGTAGAACGCAGTTTAGCACTTTAGCAAAGAGAAAAAAGAGAAAGGGCCAAGGCATCGTAACAAATGATTGCTTGACTCCATAAAAAACTGGAGACACACGGCATCGTCATAATAAAAATACAAAAAGCCCCAAAAATTCTCTTTTATTTTGTGCCGTTGTTCACTGAAAGGAAAAATGTATAGGAAGGAAAGAGCATGCATCAAATTCTCAATCAGGAGAATAAAACCGCGGTCGTGTCGTCCAAAAAACTCTCTATAGCGTCTCAAAGAATGGAACGATGTCTCCGTTTGTACTCAAGCAAGCAGAGGCTTTTGTGGCCTTTAAAATCCTTTAGATGATGATGGTGATGGCCCAGTGACAACAATAAGGGCAAAGTCAGCTGCTCTTGAAGAAAAAAAAATGAAAAAGCCTGTAGAAAGAAGAAGTGAGAGAAAGACCAAAAGCACACGTTACTTGTGAGCTGCATATAGCAATAACCATCGTGGAAGTCGTCTGAACAGAGGAGAAAAACGTGACGTGATGAAAAAAGTTAATGAAGGACTACAAAGTGAGAACCACAAAAGAAAGGAGTCGCAAAGAAAGTTTTTTAGTTTTACTTTCACTCTCGTAGTCACACACTCTAAGTCTTGAACGGAAGGGGGAAACAATTTGGAGGAAATCGGCTGGAAAAATTTCCCTACGTTCAAGCTCAAATGCATCAGCCCTTTGGACAGAACCTTCGTCATGCCTTTTGCCTCGACTTTCCCTCTCCATTCTCCCCTTTAGTACACTACAATTTAGTGCGTTGTTGTAAGTAGAGGCACTTGTTCTGGAGCAACTAACAGCCCACTATTTCAGTATTTCACTGACGAACTAGCCCCAGGAGGAAGTGCGAAGAAAAATGAGCGTGTGTGGGTGATGCTGTGTTGTGGTGAGATGATTTTTTCTTTCTTCACCTGATTATGAGCAAGCTTCAAGTCTCCTTAAGGCAACTTCCCTCTTAACTTTGGGCCATCCAGCATCCCTTTCCTGAATGCGTAATGTTCTCCTAATCAGCTCAGCTCATACTGAACGACTTGTCACTCGAGTGCGCCTCCAAACCACTAACTTCAATTTTTTACACTTTACTTTACCAGTTGCTGTTCACCACTTTGTGCCACTCGTAGAGTAGATAATGTGAATGTGCCGACTCTTCAACTTGCGACTGACACTAGCATGCCGTGCTTGTAAAGTTGCTGAAAGAAAAAAGTAGTAGCAACTTTTCCCTTGTCTCATCCTTTCTTTTTCATGCGAACTGTTCCCTTTCCAATATCTCATTTCCTTAAACCTTCGTAGTAATTTAAGCAAAGTTGGAGGAGATGCAGTGCAATTTCCTCCAAAACTCCGTAGCAAAGGTGACGCCAGTAGTGACAAAGATCGGGAGGCTGACAGTGAAACTGACGAGTCCCAATTCTCTGCATTATACGGGAAGAATAGGAAACTACAAGGCAAGACGTGTTGGAATGGAAATTGAGAAAACTAAATTATTGGTGATCGCATCAAATCGTCCCAGTTGCTGACACTTAAAGGTGAGAGGAGAAATAAGAGGAAAAACTTTCTAGTATTTTTCGTGAATTTGGCAAAGAGTAAAGAAAATGTGACGGAACTTGGTTAGCAAATCAGACAAGGGCAAAAATAGTTGAAAGTAAACTTTATTTTTTTCGAGTTGCAGATTCAAAATATTAGATTTCTCAAAGCAATTTTCCTGCTTGTTTTGACAGAAAACACACTTATTATTCCACTTTATTTGTCTTAGACTTCATATTATGTGGATTTCAATGTGTCTCTTCTCGCCGTTTTTGGAGCAGAAAATTTCACGTCGTCCTCTCGTCTTGTCTACGTTATTTGCACAAATCCTTTAGCAAGAGTTTTTCAAACGTAAAATGGCAAATTTTACCTCGTAGGCGCAGTCATGTTACGACGCCTCAGCTCGAGGGAAAAATGACTTTACTAGAATTTCTAGTCGTTCAATTCAACGAATAAATGTACGGCTGTCCTCTATGTGCACTTTTCCATGAGATCTGCGAAACAATTTATTTTTTGGATGACTACACAACACTCTTACAATGGCCGCTTCCAGCCATCAACACATTGGATGATACTCCAATCTTGACTGTAAAACTCGAAATGAGCTTATCGCAATAAAATGTCATTTTATTTCGACCGTGACCTCAAAAGCTGTAGGCGCGTGCAAGCATCTAAACAATCTCGGCAAGGTACTGATATAAGCCAAAATTAAATTTCACCTCTTATTGTATTACCGATTTAAATGAGAAAGTTTGAAATTAAGCGAATCCCGGTATTCACCTAATTTAAAAATTGTTTTCTCATCATTTTCATTTATTTTCGTAGTACACAAGTGATGAGACCAAATCTTGGTAATTGTTGTTCTTGCAAAGGCTAATTAATTTTGTACCTACTGAAACAACAATTTCCGGAGACCTAAGCTGCCATATTACACAGTTTCCTGTGCAAAACACTTGTCTCCAACCTACCTTGTATAATTAGGTTTATTTGATGTCTTCTCACGGAATTAGGGTGTTTATTACAAACTAAATTTTGCATTAGCAAAGCAAACCCCATGTTCGAGAATCTGTAGAACCTAGTCAAATGTTATTGATCGGAGGTGACTGATCAAAGCTTTTTTGTCTCTAAAAAAGATTGATTCGGACTTCGAAGGGTCCTGTGCTGATCCAAGAAAACAAAACTTGTTGTAGAACCAGCAACAACGCGTCTCTTTGAGTTTTTCGTGCTGGTAAAGCTAAAAGAAAAAAGGGAAAAGTTTTTGGCGATATGGGAGTTTGCACGATTGAGTCTAACAGTTTTGTTTCATTTCCTACTGTATTAGATTTTCACTTCTTTTGTTTCCCCCTGTGTTCATTTTATAAAAGTAGCAAAGTGGTTCAACCCGAGTTCAAACACTTTAATGTTTTTTTTCCTTTTTACTTTTTATATGCTTTCAAGGAGACTTGGAGCATCCATTTTCCCGAATGTCTTTTATCCATTTATTCATCCATTTTTTCGGCGAACTTGTGTATTACCAAAGAGTGGAAAAGAGCACATATTGTAACATATTTATCAAGTTTTCTATTTCTATGTATCTAAAATGATTGACATGTGGAGCAATGTGTCTATGTGAATTAAGGTCAGTCAGTAGTTGAATATATGCAAATCTTTGCAAAAACTCAGTTCGAAGTGAGGCCTTTAAGTAGAAGTGGTAAGTCTCATATGAGGTTGGCAAGCATCAAAAATGCATTAGATGTTCATGTAGTACATATCGTGTGGCAGCATTTGAGAAGTACAGATGCAAACCAAATTACAATAAATGGGAAGACAGAATCAAAGACCTGCAGATGGCCATGGCCGAGCCCAGCGTGTCCCTAATCTTTGTAATATATGAGGAAAGCTAAAGGCACACATGCTTCTGAGCCAATATTGGGGAAATGGAAATTTACACAGGCATGTGCCAGTATGAATTTCATATATTGTGCTTTTTTGAGCAAACTGACATTTTTTTAGTCGTCCGATACATACTTTATACTGCACATAGGATGTGTGCGAGTGCAAAATGGGCAAAACCGTACATAGCTTCGGCTGATTTCAATAAATGTCTGCTTTGGCTTCGACTCCTTGCATAACTCGGTCCATGTGAACCTCGAGATCTGTTGCGGGACCGTGGGAGTGGGATGGAGAAATGGAGAATAGAGCAAAAAGGACAACCAACCGACGAACCGAACCAGAAAGAATCAAAGACTCTAAAGCGAGACTCCATGCAAAAATAATACTGAATACACACACTTTTCTCTCTTTCTCTTCACAGCTTGTACTTTGTATGACACATGCTTCTGCCATCCTACTGAATACTATATGAACGTACACAGGCAGATCTGTCAATGGTCTCTCCAGTATTGCAACTTAAATCTTTTCGGTTTTTTTTGAAGAATCTCTTTCTTTGGCAAGGTGCCCTAAACTTTCCCCGCTATATCGAGCACACACTGCAGAATACATTATATATACGTTTCTCTCTAAAAATTATGTGACCCTTGTCTCTATTGATTTCAATGCCGGAAACAAACGATTCGTTTTACAAAGAAAGCTTTTTATTCAAATATTGAGACAGTCTGTGCTAACGTTTTTTTAAAAAAACTGGACGGTATTGTTTTAAATCATCGTAAAAATTTTACGATTCTACGATTCTACCCCATCCTCATCTTATTGTTTTCTTAAGTTAGTTTTTACAGAGTGATCCAGCTATTAATATTTTATCTGAAAAGCATGACTCAAACGTGTGAATATTATTATGTGTTGTGTACGCTTGATGTGGCACTTGTAGAGAAAATATAATATAAGACCCTTGAAGTGCACACGCCCTTGGAGGTTTATCAGCTTGTTAGTGAAATATTAAAAATGTCACTTGAGGAGACAGAAAGGCAATGACAAATGGATTGTCAAAAGGGGAAGTCTGCGGCCATAGGTTCCCAAAGGAGTCTGTAATAATTTGGCCGCTCCTCGACCCTGGCAGTTCGACGAGTCGAACCCGAATAAATGTGGAATGATTGGGGTTGCGACGGTTCGGTGATGGTAGTTACCCAGATCAGATAGACCAATGCACCTTTCCCCTTCTTTCCTCCCGTAAGGCAAGAAGACACATATCTGACAAAAATCCGAATTGTGTGCTCACACTCATACACACATGACTACTATTGCTGCTACTGGTCCATTTTAGCTCCATGCATTTTGGTGTGCTGAAAAAAGTTCCGCATTGAGTTACCCGCCCGCCCTTTGGAAAATACACAAGTAGAAAACAGTGGATATATATTTTTTTTGTAAAAGCGTATGAACAGGAGGGTTTCTCTCTCATCCCAACGAGAAAGAGAGCGAGAAGACTTGAGTAAAATATATATCGGCTGGCACTTGTTAGAGACATCGCCATATCTCCTCCAGACTGTAACTCTTTACCACGGTAGCCAAACTCCCAGAAGGGTTGCAGGTCGATCTGTCATGATTATGGGGAGAAAATAGGGGAATCGTGGGTCGGATTATAAACCTGGGAACAGATTGAGCCTCAAGTCTTATTGGTACACACATTGCTTTCCTATATATACGTGTTATAAGTTATAACGTAACTATTAGTCAGGACGGCTTATGGTTGTGGACAACACTGTTTCCATTCTTACTGACCGATAAGCAAAGTGGGGATTCTTAATGAATGACTCCCTTTGACCTATAGCCTCAAAGGAATCTCGCTTTCTATAAATTCTCTTTCTCTTTCTCCCCTTCAATGCAATGAATGAAGGTTAATCAAACATCCCTACTGAACACTTCTTTATGTGATTAGTGATTACACGTCCTCCTCCATTAACAGTTGAAAATGAACTGCTGAAGAACCCAATGTTATATGTTATACTGTGCTGCTCACGCTGAAGATTTTGAACAAAATGCATTACTAAGGAATTCTTGATTTATGTTTAATCCTTATTGTTCTTGAGCGCTTTTACAATTGCGCATTTCATTTTTTATATGTTGAATGTAATAAGGTCAATATAAGCTTTATTTACAGAATTTTATTCACGACTGACTACTGCTCATTCAATATTTGACTCTAAAAGGATTACGTGCCTTGTCAACGGGATAAAATTAATGAGTACCCGCGCAACACCTTAAATAGTCGTCGAATGTAAATGAAGCTACTTCAACGACATTTCCAAGTATTCGCTCAATTAAATGGAACTGCGTAGCTTAATTAAATTTAACGAGAAAAGAAATTGAAAGAGAATTAGTAGAACAGCTTGACACATCTTCCATGACTGCAAAGGTTTCCACTTTGTTTTCTACGAAACAAGGACGTTCAAAGACGAAATCATTTCGGAAAATGCTCATGTGGAAAGCAGAATATTAATTAATTCCATGCTAATTCGTATTAATGTCTGATTTATACATGAGCGACTCCCTTATTTTAAGTAGATAACAAAAGAACGGAATTTGATACTACTCGGAAGCATCACACTGTTCATTATAGTCCCCCTTTGGCCATATTTCCTCATTTGAGCTACTATCACTGTTGTCGTCGTTGGAGTGCAATCTGCAATAAATTTATACACCACAATACCACAATGTACTACCTATAATTACATGTAGAGACCCAAACTGGGGTTCCGGGTTTGTTTTTTATATAAATTACATATTATGTAGCATGAAGATGAACTTTAGACACTTTAGAATTTAGTTTAGTTTAGTTTAGATTAGGTTTGTTATTGTTATTCTTTGTTTATTTGCATACATTAAAATAAAAGCATAATTTGAGCCCCTGCACTGTGCCATGACATGACTGAACTATATTGGACAGTGTTGGATTTTGCAATGGGAATTTTTCTTACACGGACATGAAAAGTGAAGGCTAACTATTAATCTACAGTACTAGGTCGTTTCTGTTGCACAAGACTTGTATATTTAAAGTGCTACAGTCATAATATGAAAAAAAAGAACTAAACATGTAATCTGAAATTCGGGTACGAAGTGTGTGAGTACGAAATGAAACAGTTTTGTACACATTCGTGCAGAGGAAGGAATGGAAAAGTCGAAATTTATTGAGAGGTACACATGGAACAGGGACCACAAAGGCTGGGCTTTCTATAAAAGCAAATGTAGTGAAACAAGCAATGCTCGCACGCAGATAATCAAATGCGAGTAATAATGCGAATTGTGTGTGCCATGTGGAGAATAACTATACGAGTCCAAAGTAGGAAAAAATAAGAAAGAAGAAAACGTGGGAGAGCGTGACGGAAAGAGAAAAATAGCCATGGGCGAAAGGAAAGCCAACAACTTTTATGAAGACACTTTTATCCACCACACTCCACTCATAACTTTCGTTAACTTCCATAACAAATAAAAGTGGTAGAAAAAGAGAGAAAAAAGGAGAAGTGCAATGTCCGAAAAACACAAGTTTTATGTGTATTATGTGGGTGCTTTTTGAGATCACAACAACGAATTTTTTGGAGGATTCGTACGTAATAGAATCTGATCTCAGTGCTCGCTCCCTAAGTTTCTGGGGCTACAAAAGAATTTTTAAAGTAGCTTCACTTCACACACAAGTTAAAAAAGATATCTTTGCTTTTTTCGGAGGAGTGACAGAGTACAAAAAAACTATGCGAGGTAAACAATGAGTGCAACTGTGTATACAAAAATGTCCAAGACTGTAATAGTAAATTTGATAGTTTCACCACACCACACTCACACACAATCGGATTTCAAGAAAATCCAGCTTTTTTGGGTTTGTTATGTAGTTTGCCGTGAGTCGATGGACATTGTGTGCTCGTCCGGTTGGACGAACACCGGACAGTCAGACGCACCCAGGCGCATTTCCGGAGTCTGATTTCAAATCTGAGAAAGAATGACATTCTTCTGCAAAATCCGATCCGTCTCAAGTCGTGAGCTTCTTTTTGGTACTAAAGTAAAACTTTTTTCTTGAGGAGAAATACCGACAAAGATTCTATATAAGGAAAAGAAAAAACGTTGCAAGTGAAAGCAAGCAAAAGAGAGAGAATTATAACCCAACGAAAAAGTCAAGAGTGGAATCGACGACAGGTATCGACACTCAAATCAACGGACAGACCGACGCAACGACGACAGAAAAATGTTCTAGGACCGACTTCGACTATGATACATGACGCATGGCGATACAAGCCAGTCTATCATAATATTAAAAGCTGAGATGGTTTTTTTCTCAAATTCGGAAGGGAAACGCAAGCCTACGCAGTTTCTTTTGTTCGTGAAAGGAGAAGAGAAAATCGTGGAGGCTGCTTTGAGGTATAAATCATTACTTTATTGCACCAGACGCAATGCGAGGTGACCCTTCCGTTCTCAACTTCTATTTGATTTTTATGTTTGCCACAAGTCCAAGCCGATATTTTTACGATATCTCCAGTAATTGGCAACTTTTTTGACATCATACGGACATTCTTGTATGTAGTATTCCATAATTCCATTACATTAAATATTCCATGTTGTTCATTGTTAGTTGTAACAATTTTATTTAGTACTAGTAATACTAGTTGTTGTACAGTTTAAAAATTTCGAGTAGTACTATAGTATTGCACTAAATTAACTGAGTCAATATACCCTAAAGATTACAAATTAGCAGGTTACGATCACTATTATATGCTATAGCATAAAAAACTACTGTGCACTATGCTCAACAAGGCACAATAGCAAAGGGGTGTGGATTTGCCATTTGTTGTCTTGTTGGACACGGCGTGTCCATGTTCTTTCCTGTGTTAATGGCTTTTGTGGAGTCTGCGGTCCTTTGTCAGACAGTCAGGAGTTCTGGGCAGAAACCAAGTAAGGCTCGCTAAATATGTTCACCAACGCAAGCTGAAGAAGATTGTTTGAAGGAAACCATTGTACGTCGCCCATGTTTTATACCGCTGATACCGGGGAGAAAGTGAACACTATAGAATCCAAGTTCATTTTCACTGGAGCTGTTTATATACCTTTTGGGCGCTAAGTTCCGGTGAATTAAATGGTAAAAAGCGTACAAGAGTTCTATGATCGCATTGCATGAACACACACATCACAGATCCACGAAAAAAAACGGGCGCGTTGATGGTTTGACTTTGTATAGGAGGAAATCTAACGAAATCGTGCGTAAGTAAACATGAACGTTGGGAATATGAAATGTTATAGTTTTTTCTAATAGTTTTCCCCCGGAGAGACAACGTGAGCATTACATGTAAATCAAACCGTGGAGTTGAGAAATTCTAGTGTCTGTTAAGCTATTAGGACGCAGTTTAAATGTGCGTGCGCTCTTAAGAGAAATCGTCATTGGAGTGTAACCAAAATCGACTGCTATCATGCAGTGGGACTCGCCCCATTTTGCAGGAATTGAGAGTCTGGTGAAATGGGAGATTACCAAAGGGCGATGACAAGCAACCCTTTCAGTGCATAGAAATGCACCCGGATCAAAAGCCATTTAGACAAGACTAGCCACATAAATCCCCTTCATTTAGGCATCTCGAACTCATTATCCAACCCGTTTCTACCCTATGTTGTTCCTAGGATGGAATCCGCAAAATACTTTACGGAGTTTCTTCTGCTCGGTTCATGATGACTCTGGAACACATTGGACAGATTTGGTGGTTCGGTGAAGTGATAATGTACGTTGGAATTTTGGATTGCATGTGATGCGAACCACTGAGCGACGACGACTTCATTGCAATTTTGATGGTGAATTAGGTTGAATATTTAAAATTTATGTGAGAGAGTGCTATTTAATAACAATAATGTGAATATAGACGAGGAAACTACGATAATGCTTTTTCATGCAATGCTGTCTAACCTGGAATTCTAAAAGGCTCCTTTCAGCCGAGAATTGTTCAATGTGCTTATTGAAAGCCACCCATTGTACAAGATTTTTTATTAGTTTTCCTTAGAATCGTGCTCAAAATTGAAATTATGTGGAAGAGATGACTTGAAGAAATCGGGTCATGTCGTAATACCAAGAAACCAAGGGAAACGATGTAAGAAGCAATGAAAAAACGGGAGAAGTATCTACTCTACTACTAGTTCCAGGCGGAAGCGAAAGGTAATACGAGACGGAGAGACATGCAAATTTTTGCGAGAGATCTATCAAGGGTGAATGATAAAAGTGTCTCCGGTAAGAATTCTATTCGCTAGTTAAACTGAGCCAGACGGTCATTGTCTTTCTTGGCGTTCGGCCCACGCTTCTTAGAGAATGAGATGGAAAATGAAAAATTTCCTATTTTCCGGTTTTAATCGTGTCTGTCTCCACGGGTATAGAACGCATATCCAAAGTCATTAAATGTCTGTAGCTGACCCATTTCCAAAATTCAATGGCAAACATGAGCAACATGCAAGGGAAACTGAAACATTAAGCAAGAAGTTTTACATAAATTGAATTGCAAAACTTTTCGAAAATGAGAAAATAATTGATTGTTTGGTACGTACCTTTGATGAGAGTCGATATGATAGCATGCGTACGTAGTGTGTAGCACGTAGTGAAAAAAACATAATATAGATAAAGGAAAAAGACAAAGTATCAATCGTGCACTAGTATGGAGTAAGAAAGTAAGAATGGAACTGAAGTTTTCTAGCGATTGCAATTGTGTCAGTATAGCACGGACATAGTATGAGCTTATTTAGAAGGATTCTTGACTTTCCTCATTCTTGTGGTTTTTTGTATTTTGAACAGAAAGTCGTACAGTGAAAGAAGTAAAGTTGGTCGGTCGAGAGCAGGAAACGGGAAATAGACAAGTTGTCGAAAAAGAGCGAGAGAGAGAGAGAAGAGCTGGAAAACTCGATGGATGCAAAATTGATTGCACAAAGTCAGGAGGGATGTGTACACAAGGAATTTACCAAAAAGCCAATATTGCAAATTGACCTTTTGCTTTTATGAATATCGCCAGTAAGCACGCAAAAGCGCACATAACCTCAAGTTGCATGCACTTCATGTCCACTGAACGCAGGCAAGCGAGTCAATTCAACTTCACTCCAGAAGCAAATCCTTCAAACCTAAAGCTCCTTGCATTCTATCGTCTTATCAAACTTATGGAACACAAATGGCATCGATGAAACTTTTTAGTATGTACACTTTCCTTCCAAAAAAAACCTGGAGTGGATCTGCATGTAAAATCATATTTTTCAAGGAGGAAAGAATGCCAACAATTCAATTTGCAAAAGTTGTAATGCCAGTGTAGGTGTACTATAGCTTTCTTAAGATTTTTCATATATAAAGATTCTGATTTGGTTCATTGAAAACGTTGAAAAATATGAAACAACATGCTTTCCTAACTTGAAACACCGGGATTTGGTATTATGAATAATTTTAACATTACATTTTATTGATGAAGTTAAATGTAGACATGTTGCATGGAAAGTTCGCATTAAAGTACAAGAACATCAACACCAGCAATACTATTTATTTTATAATCTTGAAAATTAAGTATTAAATCCACGATAATTTAATTGGTGTAACTTAGATACATATAGTTTACTCATGTTTCCCATGTAACATTAAAGTATTACTTGGTTAGTATTCATTGAGTTTGTATAGAAGACATTGAGCGATCAAATGAATGATTTCCGCTCATAACTCATTCAGAAGAGTTGTGACAAGTCCACACCTCAAGAATTCTCATGTTGCACATTCTGCAGAGTCGAGTGTGATAAATGAAATTCAAACCAGAGAGTAATTGCTATTAATTCCCCTTGAACGCTCCCACATGCCTCTAAAGTGTGCAGAATTTGAAGATATAGTGTGCGTGAGAAAGGGCCGTGTTCCTGAAACTTCGACTCGGACCACTTGGCAATCACGAAAAAGTGAGCAGTGAGCAGCATTGTTTCTTCAAGTCCAATCTGCTTTGAGAGCTGAGCTATTCACTCGTCTCTCTTCTCAAGCTCATGTGCGTATTCCATATCTTTGTATTATCTTCATGCGTGGAGAGAAACCCGCCTGCATTATTATAGCCTTTTATTTCTCCCCAAGCTCGTTTTTGCCACACAGACCCCATCAGATTGCAAAGACCCATATTTTTGAGTCAGTGACTCAATTGGATTTGCGGAATGCGAAATGTTTCCCTTCATACTGTGCCAGAGGAAGTTGCTCTCTCACTCTCTTTCAAAACTTTATTCAAGGAGAGCGGGTTGTATACGTACTACTACAATATCCTTTCTCTATGACATCTAAGCATTACAATTGTATTAGTGTATCTCGTCTGATCATAGGCTGTAGTATTGCCCAATATTCTCTTCTAACGTATATATTATGAACAATAGCCTGATTCCCTATTGTGCTTTCTTCAGTCCCAGTGCCTTGAGATCCTAACAGAAATCGTCCTTATCTCAACTACGCCGCCTCCACATTATTTCCTGGTTTATTTCGTCAATTTATTTTTTATTCCTTCCGGATGTTGAGCGATTATATAGTTAATAAAAGAGCGATAATCACAATCCTGTGATGTTTTCACGTTGGTACTCCTTTATTTTTATATTTTACATTTTATTTGAGCATCAGAGCCTGAAATATAATTAATGTTTCATGAAATATATTAGTTCGTTGCATTAATTACCAATATATTGGAAAAATGAATACCTTTTGACTAGGGAAATGCGTATGATATACATATACGATGGATCTTATTACTTTGTTGGTGTTATAGGTCAGGACATTAGCACTATAAAAATGCCGGGAGGAAAAACCGACAATGAAAAGACGAGAGGATGAAGCGGACGAGGACACAATGACGGCGGGAGTTTGCTGTACGAATGCGAAATGTGAAGAGTGTATTACACTATACGTAGTGACGTATCCTGTAAAGTTAAAACAAAAGCCTTGGAGAGGTGTGCAGTGCACCGGGCTGCCCATTACATGAGTGATAAAGTGACAGTCAATAGTCGTAATGTTCTCTGCATGCAGGAAGAGGAAGAGAGGATGAGAGCAGAGCAGAAGGAATTGAAGGAAGTATGGTTAAAACAACGTTCTCTCAGTGCCCGGATTGACAACAAAGACCAAAGTTAAAAGTGAAGTTTAGCACGGACTGTACGAGCAGTTTGTGTGAGAATGGGAGTCTGAGACTCAAGCGAGTGAGGAGCTTTCACCAACTAACCGCCTGCAATACCCGGATTCACGCTGCATTCATATCTCCAATTTTGCTTTGCTTGAGGCTCCCGAGCACGAAGGAAAGCCAGTTCAGTCGTTCTGAAACGTTTCCAAGAGCCGCATCGACTGCATTGCCACTCCGACTTCTCCAGTTTTGTCTCACTTCTCTCCATAAGCAAAACTACCCTTCAGTATACAGCCAGAGCCCAGATTGGTTCCTAATCGTGAACAACTTGAAACCAGCACGGATTTCATTACTTTTCTCTTTAACTACAAATTGTGCAACTGACCTTTCCATAAGTTTGCATTAGAACTATTTGTTTCTTTCTGCTAATTCAACAAAGAGAGAACCATTAGAATAAAAAGGAATTGTAGAAATACCGCCTCCTACTATATTTGGTGGACAACCCAAACAGTCGCAAAAAGAAAGAAGATCTAGATATATCCTCTCTCATTGTTTTGTGTTGAAAACATTGAATTGGGACTTGGGACGTACATACGCAGAACATACCTTATTTCATCAGTTTGAAAGTCCTGTTCTTGTCTTTATAACTTAATTCGAAAATTATAAGGGGCAGAGTTGACCTGTCAAGCTGAATACAATTAGTGACTTCCACAATGCAGCAATGCAACTGAAGTTGTAATAAACTTGAGCAAATTGACTAATGTTGCAAGAACCTTGCCAAATTTCAAAGAATCTTTTTTTGTTCTTCAAGCTTGTCGTTTAAAACTTTTGTGGAGGCTTAACATTTTGCGAACCACTGAATAGTAAGTACCAGTTGGCACTTGAAAGAGCAAAGGTTTGATTCAAGAAATTGTACTCTTTCTCCAGGAAGCGCGGAAGCAGTTTGAAAAGTGCAAAGTGCAAAGATTTTGAGGGGAAAATATTACATTTACATTCGGTGGAATTCCCATGGTGGAAAGGAAGTACAAGTTTGTGTACTCTGAAGAGTGAGTGTGTAAGTACAGCTTTAATGCTCCAGAGCACACCCGTCTATCGGTGAAGAAAAGTCTGGCTTTCACCACGAAACTCTATTCGAAACATTGACTGTTAAACTGTACATGGTACGATTCGTACAACTGACTGTTTAGCATCACCGTTTCCATCCTCGAACTTCCCGTTTTCCTGCTCGGTTCAGTCCAGTCATCCAGTATTCACATATACACAGACTTCACTGTTAATGTCGAGTATTTCTCAGTGCATTAGACGTCGTTGTCATCGTTGTCATCGTGTCGTGTCTTCTCATTCCCACAACGTCGTAACCGTGTTTAGAATTACTGCTATTACAAGACTACATACGACTACTTGTACACTATACTACATCACTCATTCATCCTCTCAGTCAAAATCTGCTTGTGGTGGATTTGGAGTGTATGCAAGGGTGCTTCTCTTGTGCACGCTGTCTGAGTTGAGAAGTGTCAACTCAACTCAATCTGTAGTTGAATGCGTTTGGATTTCCCAAGCGTTCCAAGCGGCAGTGTACTGTGCAATTCTTATGGATGATTGTTACCACTCACTGCCACCACTGGACGACTTGAAACGATACAGCCTATATATTCGTACGAAACGCAATTGAATCTGCGGTTTCTCAATCGAGGACTCATCGCGGTCCAAATAATAGTGCTTGCAATTCAAAGCTGCATGCTTGCTTGGTGGTGTTCACGTCTCTTGAGGACTCACAAAACCAACTGACTATAGGTAATTCCCGTGGGGACAAAAGGTTTAACTCTCTGAATACTGCACGACACTATTGTTGAAATCTGGTATAGTATTCAAACGATGAGTATAGTTTAACATTTCACTCTAAGTATTTGTGAACTAGTATAATATACTAACAGAAAGAAGATATTCATTATAGGTCTCATTGACTAGAAGGTGACTTTCACACGCTTGTATTACCTCCCATTATTTGTGGAATTGAGTGCAGTGTTGGTGATTTGTATGCTGCACGAGGGGAAAATTCCAGTGTAAAAGTATAAGTTTGGCTATAGAGAAAATGTGTTGTGTTGTCTTTGTCAATCATCTTGTGAAAGTTGGACTTGCAGTAAGCACAATGAAAAGAGTCTTCGCAGAGTGCGTGTAGAGGACCAGCATTAATCGTGCTTTTGGCAAACAGACGGAGAGAAAGACGTTATAACTGCGTGGATGGGTGATACGAACGAAAGCAACACACAGTTTTGAAGAGGACTTGTGGAAACAAAAGAGCAAGGCAAACAACTCATCCATCTCGTAAGAAGTGTGGACTATAACCTCTGGAAGATTTATTTGGGAGCAGTCACCTCGACGGTTTTTTTCTAGTGACTGCATTCCAAAGTGTGGAAAAGAGACGGGACTTGGTGCACACTCTCTCATTCATAGATTCATTCAGACATACTAAAACTCTGACACAAGAGTCAGGAGTATTTCTCATTGAGAAGACAGATTGCTGGTTAGATTATTTTGTCAAGACGTATGAATTTATTTCATATCTTTCTCCTGCTGTAGTCCAGTGCCAAAAGAGGAAAGGAAATATCATAAGCCACCCTTACGAAAGTATATCATTGAAACTCCATTGACTTTTCCTTCTTGGACAGATCTACCATTTTGTGTGGACAAGATCAGTGCTGAGAAATCTACATTTTCTCTCAAAAGACGTATGTATTTATGACCTTTCTGTGGTGAATTCGTGGAACACTGAGAAAAAAGAACTATTTGGAAGAAGTCTCTTTCTCACAGTTGGTCTTTTCTCGTCGCATCGTTGAGTCTGAGTGAAAAAGTGAAAATCTGGATTCGGCAGGACTAGAATGGATGTAGAAGTAGAGAGTGAACACATCTGGGCCACGAGTGAAAGAAGCTCCAGTAAAAAAGCAGGCTAAGACAGCGGGATCAGAGTGAAAGTGAAATATGAATGCACTCGGGATCTTCCTATTGTCCGTTGTAGTGGCTGACAGAATTGTAGCAGGTAAGAGCACTCGCCACCTCATCCCCTCAATGCCTCAAGGGCCTCTTTCTCTACTGTCCTTTCCTTTCCGCCTTGCTCTTTCTGCTAAGTATCATTTCTAAACAATCGTCGGATACCATTTCACATTTACCCCCAATGTAATGCTATTTATATAGATATAACGTAGTAAGTATATATTCCACTTAAATGCTGATGCTGCTCTCGCATTCCCTGGAGTGCCGACCACATTCGCATTACTGATTGATAAAATAATGAAACATAAAATGCAACAGGATGTAAATCAGATTTCAATTTTTTTTACTGTCGAATACCAGAGTTGAAATCTTGCAACTCATTTCCTTGCATAGAACATAAATATGTCATGCCATAGAAAACGAGCTTCACTCAGCATCATTATCTATCATCAATGAAGCATCTCTTGTAATTCTGTATGTGCACTTGAGAACCATGTGATGGACACTTGAAATCCGTACGCCAGGTACCTTGTTTCAGAATTGTACGGCCTATATTTACAAGTCCAGATTTTGCGTTACTTGATAGTATGATAGAATATCGATACTATAGGATAAGCTGGTATAGCTGGAGCTAATGAACAAGTCTATAATGCAATGTGTTGATAGACTGATAAAATAAATCAACAGTCATCCGATTCTGTTGTACTCGTTCTCCTCATGTGATTAACCCTTTCAAATTAGGTATAGGTACTACAAGTTCAATAGCAATCAAAAGTCAGGGGCATTGCGCTCATTAAGCGTGTACATAGAAAATCCTTTATAATCTGACGAAAGGATTGAGAAAGGAGAAGGCTTTACAGAATTCGATAGTTACGTGCTAATCAGACAAAATTGCTTTACACAGTTGCACGTACAGGCACAGGTGTGATCCATCTAATCGCCATTTCCGACAGGAGTGGAGCAGCTTGTGACAGGAGTCTACCCGCCTCCACCCCTCCCAAATTCACATCAATTCAAAGGGCAGCTTTCATGAGCAAATAGTAGTCCGTTTGCCATTGTGTGCACATTGCTATGGAAGATTGTATGTATCACGGACATGAATGAGTGAGACTTTTGTCAACCTTTCAATTAGCACGAGTCAACATTGTCAACCTACCGTATGAAAAATGTACATGGAGGCGAAGGAAGAAAGTTACAAACTTCGTCTTTACACGACAACTCCAAGGAGTAGACGGCATTTTGGTTCAACTCCGTTTCAACTTTTCACTTTCTTTCCTAGCGTACACCTGACTTTTCATTATTTGACTCTTCAAACACACATTAAGTAGTCCCGGTGAGGAGCTGGATGTTGTAATGGGCTAATCCGCATTTGGCATTGTGGGAGGTGTGTAACCTCCGACTGACGCGACTGAGCAAGTTTATTAGAGCACCGCGACCACACCAGCAGCACAGACAAATATAAAGAGCGAAAGTGAGCACATTTTTTGTGCAAATGTACCGTAGACAGCTTTGTAAAACAACGCAGTGAAACTCGTTGTCTCCAAGACGTACTATTTGCCAGGAGTGCGACAACGACGACCACCAACTTTCTTTCTTACGTAAAAAAACGACCGTGGTTAATGGCATAAAACGCTGGGTTGACTTATTATTACATATGTATGAGCATAAGCGACGGCGGGTTGGGTCTTGTGTATGAAACTACGAGGTACACATTTCCTGCCTTGAGTCCCTCCAAGTCCTTGCCTTTGACTCCCATTTGCACTTCATATCCCTAATCAAATTACTCTTAAGTGAAAGTTGGCGAGAGTGCACTGGATGGGAAGTAGACACACCTTAAAGCCAGGAGATGATGCGCTTCCTCCCACCGATTCTCTCGAGTCCTTATGTCTTTGCTCCACAAAATCAATTTGCGCATTTCTCTTTTTTTAAAAATGGAGGTTCATGAACTCACATTTTCATACAAACTTCTGACACACACCGCAGCGCAGTGTCGAGTACGTATGTTGTTAGAAGTATTATATGTTTGCGTGGAAGTGTACCTATAATTAGCATCCTACTTTAAATAATCAAGATGAAACCTGAAAGCAATTGGTACTTTTTCCCTGGGAGACATGCTGGGTTCTTTGCTTTTATATTTTGCCATTTCCTTATTCCTGTTGATAGGACGTAGTACTTGGATGGTGAGTCTGTGCTGGTCCAGCTTACAGGACTTTGGGGTTGTGGTTTCATCTGCAGGTCTGCAGAGGCAGTCAAAGATGGAACTCAACATTTCCTTTGATTACACATGCTTTTAGTCGTGATACAGAGTGTGTGAGAAGTTTCTCTCGCGACGCCTGCAGTTTAGCTCTCGTTTGATTACTTGTGAGAAAGAAGAAGTCCATGTTGTTTAATTAATGCAGAAACCTAAAGGTTGTTTCACAAGACTTTTCATAACACGAGCAGCGTCTCCTCCTATCCTATGCTAAGATGTGTGCTTCTCAATTGTTTGCCCTTCTTTTGCCGTGTACTATGTAATGTTACCGTACACACCACTCCCTTTGATCCGCCGTATGCTCAAAATGCCAATGCTTTCCTTTCCCCTAGTTTTTGCCTTCCTTTCTCGTTACCAAGTTTCTTCAACGGAGTTACACATCCCTCCAGCTAAAGTAAACGTTATTGCAACAAAGTAATTGGGAGTATAAAAGGAAGCAAATTGTGGAGTGAGTGAAAACCTTGGCGTCAAATCAGCGGAGACAGGCTTTGTGTCTAGGCTACTCTCCTTCCGTTCATATTGACTCTCAACCTCTCAAAGGAGGAAGAAGTAATAATGGTCTTCAGTCTCCAGAGCATCATTAATAAGCTTCTTACTAAACCGGTAACGGGACAGGTCTCCTTGTATAACTAATACAACGTGGTCATTGGGTGCTTCCCGTTTCACTCGTGCTTTGCATCATTTCATGTAATTTCAGTTGGTCGTTCCTTCGTAGTCGACTAAACAAAACCAGAGTTCCTCGTATACATCAACTAACTATACTGCTACAATAGAGAGAGAGAAACTTGCTTAATTATTAGCCTGTAGTTGCTCACTCTGGGGATGAAGTCTACTTATCTTTACAGAGCGTGACTCGAGACAGAAGTCGTGCATTACACTTTCGGCTTGTAACTAAATTATAGCTAAGATAGTTGAAAGTTTTCAATCAACCACCTTCATGCATCTTCTAAAAGTGATTTTCAGACTTATTCGTCCTTTGAACACAATGTCTCATAAATTTGATGAAATTTCTTCATTTTCCAAGAAGTACTTTCAGAGTCCGTCTATTTTCGTGGCCCTAGGCAATTTTGAAATTTATTGGTATAAAGTAAAATCAATTTAATTTCATGACAGGGCTTATAACGTACTCGGATCTCTAGTCTCACAATCATCACATACACACCGTAGTCCAAACTGTTTGAAATCATTCAAATTTTATATTTTCTCTGTCTGTTTCACATCCTCATCTCACTTAAATAAATCATTCACAGCAATTAGGACTGAACAGCGTTCCTTTCAAAAGACAATATTTGCTTTTATGTTCGCATAATTAACTTTGCGTTTGGAGCACTTTTATTATTCTCAACTTTTTGCAAGGTTTCAGAGCGGGTCTAGTTGCCTGTGGCAATTATCCGGTGAACACTACAAAGCCTTTCCTCCTGTCGAGATCCATAGAAGATAACGCACACTATTGAAATATACTGTCTATAATGCGTAAATTAATACGAACTACAACTGTGTAAGCATATAATAAATTTACTGTCGAAAGGGAACAGCAAAGCAGCTTTCACGTAGTTTTGTCGGAATCAATTCCACTCATTACGATGTAGTGTTTAAGCGAGCATTTCATCGGAATTGTAATATAGCATTAAACTAATCTTGCCTGGCTTTGATACGCGAAAGAGAATAAAACAGGCTCTATTTTTTACGCAGTCAGTTTTATACAGATGCGATAAAAGAACTTCAACCGGAGAGAAAAAACAGCACACGGCCAATACCATGGCACGTTTTATTTCACGAAAAACACACGTCGAAAATACTAGTCGAACCTAAAGGAACAAGCTGTGATGAAACAAAGTGCAAAGTGACTCAAGTGAAAGTCTCTTTCTGAGTTTTCTTTGTATGCAAATGTGCTTGGAAAAAGGTCGGATTTGAGTTGAATCTCTGTCTTTTCTCGTCATTAGCTTGAAATCTTTACATATTGTGCATGTATACCGCAGCCACTTTCCCCACTGCACGTGCTCAATATGTGCACTATAAGACTATTGTGCAAAGGGTTTATTTTTTGTGGCTTTCAGACTTAAACTCAATGTGTTTTCGTTCCTCTGCATTTTTACGCATATTTTTGAGAAACCAGGCATCAGGCGCTTTTGTGTGTCCAATGTAAATACTGTGTGGAATGCATGCGGCTTGAAAACGACAGTTAAACCGATCGTGTTTACAAATAGGGGAAATTAGAGAGACATTTTAAATGCAAATGTTTCTTTTGTTATTTGAACGGCTGATGTTCAAATATACATTAGTTGAACTTGTGTCTCTCGTTAATGACAGTTTCGTGAGTCATTCGTCTCCTTCATGAAATGCAGTACGGAATGATAAAGGCGATGTCAAAGAACGACAGTACCATTTAAATGGAATTTGGCTCATACACGTGCGAAACCAAAAACAAATTCCAGCTAATTAATTCCATTTTCATTAAGCATTCAAACTGCCGTTTGAATTGTTTGGGAGGACAACAACCCAAGCCTAATAGAGAAATACGAAATTCCAGGAAAAC
>JABASF010000750.1:0-32548 GCA_019776145.1 Harlomillsia oculata
AATGTTTGCATCGTATGCTAATTCCACGTACAATAACAAAATATTCTGTCTGTCGTCCAAAGTACAGGCAAAACTCTAATCAGAAATGTTTTGAGTTACGGAGCATGAAAATAAATGTTGACATGTGACAAAGAACCATAGTTGATTATATTTTTAAAAGGCTATTGCCAAAATGTTCCAAAGTCGGGCATATTATATGCTGACTGATATGACGCAATGATTGGATTGTGAATAGTTTGTATGTGCCTTGAGCAACAAAGCGTATTCAGGTCGCATTCAACATTGAGCAGAAAATAGAGAATAGCATTTCAGAAAGGATAGTGATAAATTGATGCGCAAGACGCTTTGAAAGAGGACCGAGTTTCCTTGTGCCCATACGGCTCTTTTCCCATGGAAGTAGTCACGACATTGTTCAAGTCGACATGCATCACCGTTTGTTGTTCACTTTGGTTTTTCAGCTGTCAAGAAGTAAAAGTGAGTTTTGATTCCCAAGTTGCTCGCCTTAGGAGTCATCCAGTTGCTTTCTTTGCTACAAAAAGGCGCGACATGTAGTTCATATTATTAAGTATTTCTCTCTCGGACTTTTTAGAGACGCATAGCACTCATAGGTAGTCATGACTTATAATAATGTACAACTTTTGAATCACAGAGGTTCATCGGTGTAAACTGTAACCACTAGAATACCACCGGGACGGAATGAAATGTACCTCTTTTGCCTATAATGTTTAGACAAGAGAAGGCGCCTTAATAACAAATCGCTTTGTGGAATCCGTCTTCTCCGTCAGGTTGAAAAATGATGGGCTTTTAGCTTTTGAGAATTCATCGCGAGAGCTTGTGGTCTTCCCTCTCGGAAGAGAACTTTAATGAAAAGACGTTGAAAAGAAAAGGGAGATGCGACGTACAAAAAGGGTTTCATCCTTGCCTTCCTGCGTATGAAGTCTAATAACTTTTTCTCCCCTTGACGGTGTGCTCCTGCGACTTTCCATTTCCTCTCTCACGACATCACGTCTCTCACTTTGCAAACTTCTCTTTCTGTAACATCCTTACAGGGCAAAAAGAGTCAGGAAAGTGTTTTTTGTACTTTGAGCTGCGCACATTTAATTAAACTCAAATTAGATTTTGTTGACCTTCTGTTTATGGTAAATAGATCTCAAAATGTCTCCTTTACAGTATGAGTATGATGTTTGAACAAGAAGTTAAACAAAGAAATTATTGTGATGTATACGTATGTGTAACCTTTTTTGAAGTGCTCCTTTTCCAATGGTTAAAATTATGCGAGCGCGTATGCATACTGTATAAGAGAAGAAGTCAAGCGAGTCAAAACGATGAGAGTTTTACCTTTTGTATTCATCATGGCCAGTATTTGACATTAGCAAAAAGCATTTTGGAAGAGCAAGGTCCGTCGTTGTTCAAAAGATTACCTTTTATATAGTGGAAACGACGACTGTGACACATTTTATGGTAGGCAAAAGGTGCCATTTTCATTGTGTTAGATTAAAGGCGCGTTACGCGCTGTGACTCGAGGGAACCTGAAGTCAACAATTCAAATGAAAGACTACGACTCTACGACGACGAGAGAAATAATCAGGAAAGAAGAAAAGCCACGGTGAATTGAATGGACTGAATGGCTTTTGCTGTGCTTCTTGTGTAACTTTGGTTTTTTGTGACATTGCATTTACGTCGTTGCATTGCATTATTGCAAGACGAGAGGAAAGTCTGTTCTTTAACAAGTAACTGCATAGTGCATCTTGAAAGGATGCGGATGATGTGTTGTTGTAGAATGAACGTGAACGTGCGTTCCAGTCTTCCAGTGCTGAACAACGACTCTTTCTTCTTCTTTTCCAGGACGAAATACCAAAGGAGGGTTGTTATGATATAAAATGGGAAAGATACACTATAGATATTCAGCAAAAGAAAGACGGGACGCACCGGAGGGACGAATGCATTGGCAAAAGAGACCCTCTCTTCCCTTGGGAACGTGGTAAACTGCCTCGTTTGCCCTCAACGTATAGCTTTTGAGCGATTGTTTCGGATATTTGCTACTCTCACAACGTTTACTCAAGCAGGACCCGGCGTCGTATCTCCAAGTTGGGTCCCTCAAGACTCCGACAACTCGACTCTCTGATTCCGAGCACTACTGACTACTGCACTCTTTGTGGACTTGGACATCTTCCCTCAAAAATATCAAAGAGTAATGTGGTCGTGCGTCGGAGAAGCATGACAATATCTCACCATGTCCTAATAGGCTGATGCGTACCCTCAGGAGTTTGGCAAAGTGAAAGACTTGTCATTGTCATAGGGAGTAATTTGGTTGTATTAGTTCACCATGCATTACCGATTTGATACGTATTAGATGCAACCCTCAATGCTTTCTAGTTCCTATTTGCTTGTCCTTTGTCCTCGTGGGAAATGGGGACCCAAACTCCATCATGTGTTACGAATATTGTATAATGCACTTTAACTGTTTTGTTATTGCTCAGCGGGAGATCTAATATTCTATATTATTGAAATTTTGTTTGATTTTTGACGCCTACTACTACATCAAATGTGGATGTTCCCAAAACTGGTTGTACCTTCAATTCAACCTGCGTGTGCGTGTGAACAAACTATTCTCGGAGTCCAAAATCTAAAACATTTTTATGAGATGGTTTGAAATATCGCAAATGCTATAGGAGTGAAAGGACAAGTCGGCGTATTTGTAAGGAAAACCATAGTGAATCAGGCGAATCTCCTGTCGCAGGTCAATGTAATGGTCGTCAGAAAATTAATGTGATGGAAGACAGGCTGAGCCATTGCCAACCTGCTGCGTAATAGCTTTGCTAATGAACTCCATTTGACTCGATTAGTCCCTCTCCGCTCGCTTCTGTCCAAATGGGTTCTGTCTGCCCTGTCCGTCTGTCATTTCACTAATGCCACAATGAACGAGCAGGAAGGCAAATCAATGAATTATTGAAACTTGCAAGACTTTCACTGCGTGGGTTTTGCTGTGCATAATTTTACCGTTATTATTTATTATGGTTACGACTTACGACTACGCACTGTATAAAGTTTCTGTCTGTTGTGTGGGGTTGTTGGTTGGGTTATTGCGGAGAATGGAGAAAATGCATGTAAAGAAAAGGCTTGGAACGCATAGTGGCACTTTAGATTGAAGATGAGATGAAAGATTGTGTGCTGCGCGTAATTTCATATTGTGGTGAAGCTGGTAGGAAGCAAAATCAGCTCACGGGATTTGTAATTGTGTTACGAGGGACGGACGTAATGCGTGTAAGAAGGAATAGGAAAGGAAAGTCTTTCTGTGTCCACCATTGCATTGCACTGTAGGCAAAAAGCCGTTTGATTGCATTAGGAGCTCTTCTCCTTCAAGTCCTGGTTGAAAATACTTTTCTGGGTGTGGACGAGGAAACACCCGGTGATTTCGAATTCGTTTTATTTCTGATCATTCAATAACCAACACCACGATGGGGTACAGCCACATTGTTGAAACTCTCGTATCATTCCCAACCATCTTGGGATCCTTAATCTTGTTTTATGATTTCGTTTGTTGCAGAGAGAAGAGATTTTTTGCGTAGGGTCTTCTGTCCCCCGTCAGCTTCTCTTTTGTACTCGAGTCCAACCTGTACCTTTATTTACGGTGTATAAATTATAAAGCCACTGTATCTCCCAGTTTGTGTCCGGAGGAGTCATCTGCCCTCGTGTGACAGCCATCACAGTGGGCAAAGTAATTTTCAAGCAATTGTCATCCAATTGTATCGAGTGTGATTGATTGTTGTCGTCTTCCTAAGCGTCAGAGTCGGAGGATTCTAATCAGATTTTATTAGTACTATGATGTCTTACGTTCTGTTCTTTGGCTGCTGCCGAGATGAAGTTCATGCGACCTTTAAAGGCTTCCGGCCCGGCATATTTGTCTATTTGAAAACTTTGTCCAAGTAATACTTAGATAATTTGAAGAAGGAAAAGGGATTTTTTAATGATTCCTGTAGAAACGTAATATATTTGAAAGGAACTTTGTCCTGTCTTTTATTCTGCACGTGTCATTGTCGTGTGCAGCAGTTTTGTGGAGGATTCCAATATCCGCTATGGTGACTTTCTTGTAAAGATGACGCAGACGACGACTCTTTTTGTGACAAAGAAGTTGGGCATATCTTTCTTTTCTCATTTCTCGGGGACTTTTCTGTTCTTGTTTGACGGCCGTACGCATCGATCCCACATCACAATAAAATCCGATGATTCTGTCTTTATATACAAACATCCATTGTTTCCCTAAAAATTGTAGAAAATGATGAAAAGTACCAGCGAGATTTGCGAGATGCTGGTTGGACTTTTAGTATATATACATATGCGATTCAACGGTACAGACAAACGCATTTCATTTAGTATATTTTACATGCGAGACTTGTAATTTCAAATGAGGATGCGTTTACATTTTATTTTCCTTCACTCTCTCTCTCTCTCAGCAATGTAAATTTGCGGCTTTGTCTCAAACGACGTTCCTCATTACGATGGAAAATTGAAATGAAGCATGCATTTTAATTTTAGATTGAAGCTAACATTTAGGAGAAGAGACTTTTTAGAAAGTAAAGAAAGTTGTACTAGTAATAATAATAACGCATTTTTGATTCTCAAATGACTCTTCTGTTCCGTCAATTTGTTTTCCCTGGCAGAAAGTTTGTAGAAAGCAGTAAGTAATAGTCATAATAACGATTCTCTCTCATTCTCAAAAGTCAAACTTTGGTTCTTGTGTTTTCTAACTCTTAAGTTGAGTGCGGACTGCGGACGAGAAAAGCGGATTAACTAATATAAAGAATTATGCGAAAAGAGGATTCTCAAAATCTGAAGTAGTAGGAACAACTTGAAACTTTGTCTTTCCGTTTCAAGTGTGTCTTTTTCAAAGAGGTTTTTGGTAAGAAAAGGATCGCAACGTATTATTACCGAGGAGCTTTTGTGTGCAGAGTATTACATAAGTTGGACTTTCGAGTATAGTGCCAAATTTGATCCGGACAAAAAAGTTCCGGAGACATCAAGAAAAGTAATAATGGGATGCCATACGTCGGCAGTGGTTTGTCACCCTTAGTGCACGAAAATAGGCCAGTCGCCGTATTATTTTAAAAGGGCATTACTTTCTTTTCCTTGACGTCTTCGTCCTTCCATTCAAGTTAGCTTTACTGTTCCGTCATGAAAATTTTGTAGGATTTTTCAAGGTGCAACTATTATAATGCTATAATGCTATACATGACACAACGCTTTGCCTGCTGCGCAAAGACGTATGTAAGAATGACCCTGTAGGTCAAAACGAGTTGTTAGTGATCTGTTAAGAGACGAAAACGGAGCAGATGCTCCCGCTACGCCGGGATGGAGAGGGAGAATGAGATTTTACACGGGAGAGCAGAGAATAACGAGAAAATGAGACCCTTTGGCTCACAAAAAATATGCGGCAGTCAAGAAAACGCATATGATATAGGAAACACGTCTGAACGAAACTGAGAGGTTGGTTATTCCTTGTCGGATGGATATTAGATTCGGTCTCGAAGATTTTGTGCTTCTTCCAGCTCCAGTCCCGGAGTAAAATATGTTACAATAAGTCTAGTCTCTCACGGGTCGCTCCCTACTCAAGAATGTTATGTTATAGTTATGAGTCTACATGCCATGTACGTAACGCTGAACATGTCGCCGAGGTCTTATGACTCTCCTTGTCTCCAGATGCACTGGAACACTGAACATGTCTCCTTTGCAGTTTATGCAACTCATTGCCCGCCTTTTTAAATATCTTTTCCTTGGCATTCGCTCAGTAGACACTGAGGCTCCCAGGATTTGAGATTTGAGATCCTTAAGTCCACTTCACTGTAGTTTGATGGAAAGATATTATGCAGAAGGCTCTCTCTCGTGTATTTCCTTAACCTTGGTCGTGAAAAAAGGATTCAAGTTGGAAACATTGTCGACGACGGATTTGTTTTGAAAGAAATTTCAGGTTTCTTCGGGAAAACCAAACTGTGTGCGTAGTTTGTGGGGATGCTTATTTTTTAAAGAGTGCAGTGTGGCAGTAGTTTGTATGCAGTGGAGCATGTTCACTACAATGCACTGTTCACAGGTCATTTTCCCCCTTTGCCATTTGCTATTGCCATTTGCCCTTGTTGCGTTGTTGTGTGGAGTCACTTCTTTTCATTTTCCTTTTCCTTTCTGTTGTTCTGTCGACCGTATCATGTGTTTGCACTGTTATTCTACCTTCCGCTGCACTTGAAACGCAACGTGCAAGCTAAAACTGCTGTTTGTGAGTCCTAGTCGCTTTTGACTCAGCAGAAGAGAAATGGATTACCTTTCCTTTGTTGTGTAAATGTTGCCCATCCGCTTTCTTCGGGAGAAGAGACATAACAAGAGACCTTAAGTCTCGCTAAAAGCTTGGTGGAGTCACCGCACATAGATCTCTCAGCTGTGTAAGCGCATTAGGCATTAGGAACAGTGAGAGTAAAGCTACTTTTGGGTTGTGTTCCTTGCTACTCGGGTCTTTCCACTCCGCACGCTCCCTCCAGACTTGACGTTCAGACCAAAAACTACTTAATACTATTGCTATACTGATTAGTGATCTTATACGTTTGCTGAGCTGTATACGACGTCTAGTGCAAGAATTAAGTCGGAGGATGAGGAGATTACGATCAAGATTTACCTGAGATAACGAGATTTCTTCCATGGTCAAAAGAATGGTTTGTGATGAACTGAAGGGACTTGCGGCACGGTCCTCAATCTCCACAAAATGCTAGTAATGTCGTTTAGTTGAAGCTTGAAAGCTCCATTACTCTGCTTTAGTAGCTCCTTTGGACTTTTACTTTCTGAAGACGAAAGCGGATGCACACTGTTGTCTCAAGAATAATGGCTAAAGTTAGCAGTCATCAGGACGAAACGATGTTGATGTTTCGACTTCAATGCACATCAGCGCCGTTGTATTGTCATCGTTAGGATTGCGACTTTACGAGATGCCATAATGAACTTTTTCGAAGACTTGTGTGCATGTTGTTGTCCTTTGCATTTGCATACTACTTCTTTGGATTTCTTAAAACCGGATTTTATTAAGTTTTCTAGTTATCTTTTTGAACGAAGAAGATGCAGAACTGTCTGAAGATGCTGTGTGTGCATTTTGTTGCATCGTTGAGTCTTGGTCCATTATGACTATTGTTATGATTATTATGATGACTCGTCGCCCATTCCTGGCTCTATGGACTCACAGTGTGAAGGGTTATGCGAAAGAGACACGTGTGTAATGTATAAATGTAATGTAATGTACAGGGGATACGTGCTATTGTAATCCTGATCTTGGAACAGATAAGCCCGAATGAATCAACATAATTACGAAGTATTCATGCAAGGAATGTGCATGGAAAAGGGTGAGATAACATGGCAATATTCCATGTCATCTCGTTCCAGTATCGAATTGCAGTCTGAAACTCTGAATGGAGGAACAAGGACATTCTTGAGCCTCATTTTTCTTTCGAGGAGGAAAAGCTGTCAACTGAGCAAAGGATATGTTGAAATGCTAAATACTTTGAAGAAATGCCTTAACTTTTGACGAGAATAGAGGTACTCAAGTTTTTCTTATACAGAAACGGAAGCTTCGTTCATGTGATGGCGTGAGAAATACGTAGTCGTAGACACTTGAGTCGAGATGAGACGAGACGTGTGCAAAATGTATAGTCAGATTTAAGGAAGTTTTCATCTTGAATGGCCAAAAACCCTACTTTTTTCACTGTTCAAGTTTTCTCGCCTTATTACGTAAACGACGAACGCTTTGTTGTTGCACATTGCACAAGATGGAATGGCAAAAGTCAGTTTGTGAGACAGGTTGGCAGTTGGCATTTTTTGAAGTTTCTTCTGACTCTATTCAAAAACGAGCTCTTTTTTACTCTGCCTCGCGATACAACTTTACTTTTAATAGCAAAACTTGCAAAGGCGAAAGCGATTTGGTTTACCTTACTGCCACTTGTGCCCGTTTCGGTTGTGTCAGCTGGCTACAGATTGGCTCTGTTTGCGAATTCCTATTATGCAGTCTTATTCTCTCCAAGTCCGCACTTGAGTGAATATATTATATACCTGAACACCAGGTTGAAGAGCTGTTTGGATTATGTTTTGTGTTATAGCGTCGCAACACGGCATTAAGTTGTACGTAAAGGGGTTTCCAGAAAGGTTCATGTCGTGTCATAAAAAACCCAGAATGAAATTTTTCGCTACTGAAGTTACGCTCAAGAGGACACAGAAAATTGTTCTGTTGAGAGGGTGTACTTGAGTCTTGAGACCTTTGGTGCCATTTTGAACAGTCGGTGTCATACTTGGTTACCACACAAGTGTTGTGCGACGCGATGACGGTGCAGACTGGATAAAAGATTTTCATCTTTAAAAGAAGAAAAGGATGTGTTTCCCGAAATCATAAAGTATGCATGAATGCCATTGCCACTGCTACTTACTGCGCTGTCCGTGCATGTCCAGGCACAGGGGAGGTGAAATAGGTTGCAACTTGCAAGGTTAGAGCATAAGAGAACAGTCGTCAGAAAGAACTCGAAAGATGCATTTAGCAGTGGAGTTTCGGTGAAAGTTGAAATTCCCTGAGTGCGGTAGGGAAGTAGGGATTCAGGGAAGATGAGGACGAGGGAGGGTTGTCATAGTGATTCTGTGGGATTTTCTTCTACCCCGAAGAATTGATTTCTCTTTGCGTGGCAGCGTCGTTTAGACAGAAGAAGAGAAGAAGTTCTGAATGCTCTTCAGACAGTACGAAACCACCCTCAGAAGACTAAAAGATCTGAAAGGGGGCCACATAAGGTGTTGTGTATTGCTCTATCTGACAGCAGAAGGCATGGCTCTTCTTGCCACCACCGCTTCTACTGATGCGGAATTCCTTATTTTATTACTCGTATTTTGGCACATAAAAGAAATTGGGAAGAGGGTGCGTAGGAAGGCTGAACAAGAGGAGAAAGTTTAAGTGGCATCGGCTGGCAGTGGCGGTCGAGCAAGATTGAGTTTTGTCTGTTCCGGTCCGCTTTCCCTCCTTCGAGTCATGAAACATTTTTCTTAAGGGGAATGAGAGGGAGATTCACAAGAAACTCTTGTCCTGAGAAAATATCACTGAAACATCTAATGAATGTTTTCTGATGTTTCGATTGCTTCTTTTCCCTCATCATCGCCACTGGTAGTGTCGGACTCTTCTAGAGTAATGATTACAATCACCGTTGGAAGAATGAGAAGATGAAATGTATCTTTCATTGTCGGAACGGCACGTTGGCTGTGGTCATATCATGACCACGATCGCAACCGTGCCTTCTCCTGGTCGTATGCAAATTGTGATTGCGATAGGAACTAGAGGCGGATCTGGCAGGAAGAAACTGAGCAAAAAATAGGGTCCCCTTTCCCTTTTCTCGTGCACATAAACTCTTTTTCACACTCACTTAATATTGCACACAGCACGAGGATTTTTGAAGTTTGGGGTTTGTTCGCAATTGAAGTGCTGTGGCTATGGGCTGCTTGGATTTAAATGCACTGAGGTACACCCAAGTCTGTCTCGTGGTGTGCATGCACAGCACCAAATCAGATAATACCAGTGGAGAACCCGAGTCAGGGGAGGAACCAACGCGACTTGTGCATTAGCTTTAGTGCAAGAATAGTTTCCAACTCGAGTCAAGAGTAAACGAGTGAACGAGTGAAATACTCAGCCTTCCGGCGTTTCATTTCATTTATTTTAGAGGGTTCCGATCTGATCCGGAGGGTTGATCATTTTGAGAGGGTTTTTTCAACCCTACCACAAATGCAAGTTGTATTTTCTTTGATAAGATCCCTTGAACTCTACTTTCCGACATGCTTTTAGAATCACATCTTTTGGCAGGTATTTTGCAAAATGCACTCGACATCAATTTATACACCTAATGTTTTTGATAAAAATGTGGGTTTAGGATCTTGTAAGTACAAACGGAGAATTTTTATGTATCCTAGGAAAATATAAGAAAATGCAATGTGTGAATTTCAGCTTTAGCCTTTGAAGTGAATGCGTGCCTTTAGTTTGTTTGCTTTTGCGTCTTTTTTCCCTGAAGGCAGTTCATACGTCTTTTCAGAAAACAGAAGGGTTTCTCATGCGGATGGATGTCAGTGAGCATTTTTCTTGGGATGCAAATTCCTTTTGTTGACATGTGATGGATGGGATGAGGAGATGATTTTATGCTGTGTTTATTTTCACTTGGGCCAATGTACTAATGACACGTTCTCACTTGTTCGTAAAGAAGAACAAGGAACTACACAGGATTTGACCGGAGCACAGCGCAGTGCACAGGTGCGGTGTGCTTGCTTTACACGAGTCTACTAATGCCAAATGTAATCAGAGAAGGAAGAGCTAACGTTGACATGTCTCAAGACAAGGCGACAAAGACTGACTGACACCCTTAGCATCACATACAAATATCATGAATTTTGCCTTCCTTTACCTTTTACTTCTCATGCGGAGTGCGTACGAAAAGGAAATTCCTTATCGAAATGACACTTATAAAACTGTCGAACTCCACCCTTCGTTCGAAAAGTATGCATTACTATACTATAGTATACGGTTAGTGAGCGTATAGTATATAATACCTGTGCTATATGTTGGTAAGTTGCGTTACTAAAAGAATCGTCGTCATTTTCTCAGCAGCATTTTTGAGTGTACACCCTTGTGTCCCGAATTTAGTAATGGACAGACTCAGCGCCTTCACCAATAATGAGCCGTACAATTTCACGGGTGAAAAAATAATTTACCGAGAGTGCTTTGAAGACTCGTTACCCCCTGCTGATTCTTGAAGCCTTCTGTCTTGCATCATCATTGATTTCCTGGCCTTCGCTTATCAATTTACGACTGTGCCTTGTACACGGTCAAGGAGGCCAGAGATTACCAACTTGAGTCACTCTCAAGTAGCGCAAACAATGAAATCCCTTGACATGAGCACAAAGATTACACTTATCCTTTAAGGGACTGGTTTCTAAGCGTAAAAGAAGCACCCACACGTACGTTCAGTTTACAAACAGTGTAACAAAGTGTTCTTTAGGAATATGAAACGCAGCAACAATAATGATTCTGTTGTGCATACTTTTCCCGTTTGATGTTCACAGTGGGCACTTCTTGTTTTTATATTCAGTCGAATAAGAGGATGAGAGACGAAGCCGCAGTGAAGTCAGAGCGATTAGGGAGATAGGAAAACTGTAATGTAATAAAATTCTTGTAGTTCCTTAAACAGAATATTTCGTTGAGAAGAAGACAAAAAAGCTGTGCAACCACAGTCTGGAAAGCTGGAGGGGGCACATCCAAAGATTGACCCCAATTTCATTGAAGCATTTCATGCGTTCGCTTGCATGTGGTCGAAGCAACGCTGAATAATTTTATCTGCTCTAGAGTCACAGTTGGTTACTAATAAATTATTCGGGAGAATATTAAGGAGTGAAGCCTTCCAGCTCTTTAGGACGTCTATGTCCGCATGCATACCAAATCGCCGCTGGAGAAAGCTCTTAAATGTAATAATGTGTGTTATATTTCACATTGTTAAAACACAATGTGCATCTATGGCCCAGAAGATCATGGAAAAAGCTTGCACAGCTTTTCCAGTTTCAACTAACACTCAAATGCATGGATCAGTTTGCTTGCTCGATGGGCTTGTCGCTTCTGGGCATTGTTGAAAGTGTTCGTTCTAAGAAATATGGCAAGTCTTTTGCATTGCCTTGTCTGGATTCGAGATAGTGATAGCCTTAACATAGAAGCAATTTTGATACACATTTGAGTGTCTTGGGTCTTTGGATAATGTGGTTTGAAGGAAAAAGGGGACGTTCGGCGAAAAGGAAAAGTACTTCAAACTTCCACTTGAGAAGAGAAATGCTTCAGACTCTGCCTCTGCCTGTGGCACCCAACAAACTGTCTAAGCGTAAGTTTATTACCTTCTTGACCCTAGGAGAAGAAACGGGAGCGAAATCGGAATTTGAAAAGAATATTTTTTGTGTCCGAAAAGGCGTCAAAAGAGGGTGGCGCTTGTTTCCATCAGATAGGCGAGAAGACCAAAATGTTTACCGCAAAATAAGGCTCGTAACTACCTGCGTCTTCAAAAAGTCTTGTTCATCGTGTTGAGAATTCTGTTTCACTGTTTCGTTAAAACCGCACGACTCATTTGCATGCAGAGTGCAATTTCTCCTAAGACACGCACGTCAAGCGCTGCTAAGGAAGCGAAGCGAAGTTGACTCTCCAGAGTGTAATAGTTTTCCTGGCACCTCTCAAAAGTCTCAACGGAGCTGAAGACTTGAGTGGAATGAAGTGTGTAGCATATTGAGTGAGATGTGCCGCATCACTTCCAAAATGGGTGATGGACCATTTAGACGGAATCCCCTTGAGTGCCCTTGCATTCATTACCACCATATCATGGGTCGCTAATAACAGGCTATAACATCTTCAGCAATTTAGATCGACAGCCCTGATCTCCGAACGCATCCAAAGGTTCTTCTGGTCTCGTCATAATATTTCCTTGTGACGTGCTACGTCACCTCAAGTGCCTCTTGTCAGCTCAACTACAACCAACTTTTACTAATTGGATACATGTTTCTCCATTTCATTTGAATTTATTCTCCTCAAATTCCAATTTTTACTTGTAACCTGTCTCATTCGTTAGTGTGTAATGGAAATGGAACATGTCTTTTTTGTCTTAATGTCTCCAATGTTACGAATGATAATCTAAAAATACTAGTTTTATTTCCGGTGTCAGTTGTTGAATTTCTGTGTGAAAGGTGCTTCATTGTGCATGGGGTTCACATCTCACAATTTGGAAGTCAACCACTCATTTCGTGTGGATTGTATCATCCAGACCGAGCATGCATGTCGTATAGAATTGCAAGGCTGGACGTGGACGGACGGGTCTCATGGTCTCATCCATCTAATTTAAAAATACTAGTTTTATTTCCGGTGTCAGTTGTTGAATTTCTGTGTGAAAGGTGCTTCATTGTGCATGGGGTTCACATCTCACAATTTGGAAGTCAACCTGTCTGCCTGGAGCTGGAGAAGAGCGGACAAGATGACTTCCACATGCATAATTCCTAATGCCTCATGCTTCATGCCTATCAGACAGGAGAGGCAAGCAGCATTCCATTCCGCCAACCAAGTCTGGAACGCATAAATAGTCACATGGAACGTAACGTAACGTATAACTGGTAACATGTATCCCAATTTGTTTCCTGCCTTCATTTCATAAGGATGACGATGAGGCGAGGGTGTAATCATCATCCATAGCTCGTCCACATCACATCACATCACTTCAGAAGCATTCCTATTTCATTCATTTTCACACAGGAAACAAAGTATCTCCACTCCTCCAGTCTCAGTAATGAGTCTCATTGCCACGTTGTTCCTTGTTATGCATGTGACTCCCAATTATCAACGTTATGTTGTATTTTCATTGAGGACATATGTCACATGACGTCAAGTGCAATCATAAGCCTTCTTTAATCTCTTTCTTTATTGTTACTACGGGGCAAAAACCTATTTGAATATCATGCAAAATGTGCTTTTCATTGAATCCAATCTAAATGCACATTTTATTACAATCGTCCCTCATACAAATTGTTACATGTGGGATGAATGAACTGCTGGCCATTTCAGATTAGACGAGAATTTGGTTTGGGTTTAGGCCGTTTAGGGTTTAGGACATTTGCGCTTGCCTGCTGGTGATGCTGGCTGCTTTGCAGTACTTTCTTTCCTTGATTATGAAACGAACAAAGGACGAATTGCCTTTGAAACACCAAGAAGGTTGAATTGTTCATTTGGTCGGTGTGTGCACAATATTTTTTGAATTTAGTGAGACCCTCGAGCCGTCAATCATGATCATGATTCTAGTATGTTTAAATTAGATGGATGAGACCATGAGACCCGTCCGTCCACGTCCAGCCTTGCAATTCTATACGACATGCATGCTCGGTCTGGATGATACAATCCACACGAAATGAGTATTAGGGGTTTTGTTTTGGGCGTGTGTTGCTCATACATTTTTGTTGGTTATCGGTTAGTTCGTTAGTTATGCTACCTTATTCTCCAAATGCTATCAGTTTCAAAGTACGGTACCATTACTGGCCGGATTATCGCTTATGCTGCACGGTTGTTAGTTCTATAATTTAAAGGAAGTTGATTTTCGAAACTGGTTGAATGTGCTTACTTTTAATATATCGTGAATTTCTAATTGAGAGAAGGAACGTGGCTGTTGTGTTGGTAGCGTCGACGAGGCGAGGAGGACGAGCGAGTTCGTTACACAACAAGTTATGACTTGACGTGGAAGTGACAGGCGCAAGTGGGATGTCAATAAACTAAGTTTTCATATTTTTTGTTGCTGCTTGTTGCAGGTCAATTCCGCTCTCCGCGAATCACAGAGAATCCCAAAGATGTACTTGTGAAGAAGAATGAGCCGACGACGCTTAATTGCAAAGCGGAGGGGAAACCCGATCCAATCATTGAATGGTACAAGGATGGAGAACTATTGAACAATTCACCGTCCAACGATGGCCGCCGAATTTTCCTACCGGGCGGAGACTTATTCTTCCTTTCTGTTTCTGACGGGAAACAAGGCTCTGACAGGTACAAAAAATACTGTTTGTGCAAAGTTTATGTTCATGTACCATTGCTTAATTGTGTGTAGTTTTGCAAGGTCTAAAATACTTTAGCGTGTCTAATTATTGGCTATTATACTAACGCTCGTTTAACGAAACTTAAAAATTGAAATGATGGGTTTTCTGTGTCACAGTGGGACGTACTGGTGCATCGCACGCAATCAAGTCGGCAACGTCCGGAGTCGAAATGCTTCTCTTCAAGTTGGAGGTACGAATTGACTTTTTTTCGCATTTGAACGTTCGTCGATTTGCATGTTGACGATTGCGACGACGGAAGGACCACACGTTGGCATTGATGCAAAAAATACTCCTCTATTGAAAAAAAATTCTTTGGGCGGAGACGACGGAAACATACAGTTTGCCGTTTCATTTCTTCCATTCCGACCCATTAGCTTGATCTGATGTGCATTGTGGAACATTTTCGTTTGTTGTGAAAAGAGTCGTCGTCGTGGTCCCTGCATGTCGCTTTTCTTACACAGTGCAATGGAGAATCATCGTCTAGCAAAAAAGACTTGAGCAGAAGCAGGTTGCTCTTTTCAAACACACATGTGAAAGTGAATTTCATGTTGCATATTATATGTTCAAGTTTATGAAATTCATGCTGCGATTTTGCATACGAAATTGTCACCCAAAGGTTAAAAAGCCAGGTTCGTTTGCATATCCGGAAAAGTTGAGGTTAAACCCAGAAGACTCTTATTTTTTTAAAAAAAATGCATTACAACCTCTAGAACCAAGAAGATTCTACGGAAGTTTTTACATATGTTCAACGCGGCAGAAATCCTTTTTTGACTCATGGTTTGCAGTAGTGCTCGAAGGTGCGCAAGCCATTACAAATGTAATGTGGGCTGAGACGAAACGCTGCAATAATTCAAAGCGGACGTGTGATTTAAATCAGCTTGTCACAAGAGGTGTTATACCTGCTTGCTGCCTGCTGCCTCCCATGATGTAATAGTAAACTGTCTGCAATCCTCAAAGAAAAGGGTTTTCTAAAGAGAAAAATAGAGAAAAAACTTTTTTTTTATTTTATATCCCTTTACGCGTTTGTGTTCCGTACCCTTTTCTAAATAGTCTTAAAAGATGATATGATCCGCGCTGACGTCGAGATGTAGAAATAGAGCCAGACGTAGACGTCTGAATAGAAAAAAAGCATTTACTTTTGAATCCGAGACGAGGATGGGAAAAGGGACTCGAAGAAAGATGAACTGTGTTCTGTGTTATTGAAATGAGTAACATTCAAAAAGAGATACACAAAACACAATCTTACATAACATTATTACAAGGCGTGCGAGCTTTTACAACTTATCTCGGCTGTTATGTTTGTGTAGCAAAGTGATGGGAGAAATGTAGAATCATCTTTGATGTTGAGAATTATAAGCCTCTTTTGGTTTCCATGTAGGGACGATCATGGTGCGATGGGCAGTAGAAAAAAGTGCTCCTGGGCCTGTCCTGTCTGTCTTGTAGAATCGTACCTTTTCGTTTGTAACATCATCAATTCAAAAACAGAATTGAATCCAACACTTCACACCACAACACAACAACGGGATTTTTCCAGAGTGAATCTATTTAAACCCGATTGTAATGTAACATTCATACAATGTTTTTTTGCTGGTATCGGACGGACGGACGAAGCTGATAGGGTCATGGATCCCTTGCCACTTCACGTGTCACAGAAGATTCTTAAATGAAGGCTTTTGTAGCCCAAAAGAAAATGGAAAGGAGATTTGATTTCCTCTCTCGTGTTGACTTGAACCATTTGCACCTGGTCGGCTTGTCACTCAAAGCACACGTCACATCGCATCGGGTACGGGAGCGAAAGGTCTGCCGGCTGTGCTGTGGTCGCTTCAGTGTTTTGTACCACCGAAAGTGAGAACGTTAGTCAAAAATCATTCTGTCTGTCTGTCTGTTCTTTCCTTCGTGTGAGATAACGGCAGCAGGCAGTACGGCACCGGCACGACATGTCGTCGGGAAAAGAAGAGCCTTTTTTGAATTCTGTTTTGAAAAACTGAGCTTATCGTAATTTGCGATATTACTTCAAACAAAATGAATAGTTTTTGATGATGAATTATAAACATTGAGATATACATATTCAAAAAAAAAGTGTAGCAGAAATTGGAAATTGGATTTTGTGAATGGGCATTAATATTCGGACATTCAAATGGACAAGGAAGGTTTTAATATACAAGTTTGTATGAATGTTCCGGAGGAAATGACTTTTCGGGGCTAAATCATGTAATTCCGGCTTGCTGTGAGCACTTTGGGATTGAAATGACGTCTCATGCATATTTGTGGAAACGAGAAATGCCAATCTTGCAGTTTATTAGGACGACGGTCTGGTTAGCCTCCCTCGGTGAATGAGTCCACGCCCGTGTGTGAATGAGCCATTTCTGCTTCACTTGACTGCTCCCATCTCCATGCATATGCATCGCTCTGCATTCAATGACAAGTTTATGTTGACTATAAAATCCGTTTGAACTTCACATGGGGTTCAAAGGTTACGAGCGTAAACGCCCCGAGAAAATCTCAGTTTGCTCCGATATATTAACTAGTTTTCAAAATTCAGGAAAAACAATAACTATTTTATGACTTTGCCGAGCCGTAAAGACGAGAAGAAGTATAAAAGAAAAACAAAATCGAAAGTGCCTCGTTTCAGGAAATCTTTTTTTGTCACTTTTAGCTTTAGTCATCGTTGCAGCAGTTCTTTTGATTTGAGAGGATCCAGAAGAAAGAAACATCGACTATGTTGACTTCAGTATCCAGTATCCAAGTGTAGAATGATGAATGAGTGTGTGACTACTAAGATCTTCCCAAATCTAGTAAAGTTGGAAATTGGTCCGGATCAATTCACCCATCGGTTAAGCCTACTCATGAATACTTATAGGATTCGTCTCCTCGGTCGAATGAGCGAGAACAATGGACTTGTGTATTTATTTGATTATGATTTCTATTTGGGTTTCCTGGTTGTTCTCATTAGAACCTCAGTGACAGAACGAGAAAAAGGAGAAATGGATTTTTGGCGAAGTAATTAAATTTTGAAGGGAGCTGTCGTCTTGAGTTTGGAAGGGAGTATGTGTTATAGTTGCGTCGCAGTTTGCGTTGCTGTGCCCCCGCGTCATGATGAGAATGAGACTTTGGGCTCATCTCATCTCGTCTCCGTCTGGGAAGCAATTAGGGAGTTTGCCATTGTCAAAACTGTTTGGTTTCATCGAGTGATGTGCTGGAAATTGCTTGCCATAAATCACCAGAGAGTGCTAATGAGTCGAGTGTCTCATGCATTTCCGATACAAAGTGCCAGTCGTATCTCTATCTGTCACTGTACTATTCACCCTTCTGTTGCTTTCCCGTTCCCGGGTAATGCCTGCGTGCTCCAGTCATTTTACTCACGACCGCAGACTCGAGCCGGAACTCCAACCATTCGTTAAAGGCTCACGTAGTACATGACTCCACACAGTCAAAGCTCAACTGGGCACATTCCCAGCTTTAACTACGGCTACCATTCCACACCTAATTATATCCATTATCTTGCCTGCTTTTGTTAGAGAACTTTATTAGCTATGATTCAGCACGAAACATTATGTTCAATGGCCAATCTTACGATCCCGTTCACTTTGTAACAAAACACTTAATGCAATGTGGTGTCTCATCGACTTTCCAGGCTCAACCTTGTTCTTCCGAGAGACAAAATGCGGTTGTTGTAACCTAGCTAAGGACGTTATAGGCTTTTCCAACGGCTCACATTGAGCATACAAAACCACAAAATCATTCCTTGTCCCGCCAGTTGCCATTCGGTGAAAGCTATAATGACTCTGAGAACATTGAGAACTTTTTAAAACACAATAGACTCAAGGAAAATGATACACGTTTGTACTTTACTCACTAATGTTTTGGCTCCAAAGGGTGGGTGCTGATGGCAAAGTTTTTTTCAAGTGATACTGCACTACTAATGCAAAGTAGAATAATGCTTTAGTTTTTGAAAAGCAACGAGGACGACGACGGCCAAAATGTGCCAGGAACCAAACCCGAATCACTTGTGCAGCTGTTCCTCATCCATTTCCATTTTTCCTTTTCCCCTTTTGCTGTTGGGGAGTTTCAAACAATTCTTTTTTCCTTTTGGGTCGTGCTCTTTGTTGCTTTTGCCATTCATCCGTGTCTTGAACAACGCAGTGCAGCGTCTTGCAAGAAAAATGGCAGAAACCAAAAGCAAGCAAGCATTTGGTGTATGTCTGTGCATCTCAAAACTAAGATTGAAAGTAGAAGAGCACTTAACCCGTCTTATTGTAAAGTGAGACATACTTTTTCCACCGTGTCGAGTCGAGGTCCTCAGGTATGCTCCGGATGAGAGCAAATGTCACAATGGGCTTAGCCGTTCCTTTTGATGTGCACTTACGGCGAATGGCGTGCGTGGGCTGGGGCACTCAAAAACCCTGGTTCATGCAGTGAAATTGTTTTGAAAGCAATATTCTTCCATCTCCATTGCATACTTTCAGAGGCAAACGAAAAACTACACAAAACGCGTAGGTCAAACCATTTCACTCAACAACAACAAAAGACATTTGTGTCCGGTTTTGTTCACAATTCTGTAAGTCTTTTACAATCGTCGTGTCTTGCTGTTTACCAAATTCGACAATATTGTGTCCAGTCAGCCAACCGTTGAAGCCATTTTATTGAAATTGCAAAGAGGCTCCGACGTTTGTCAGTCCGGATGCGGAGTCCTGAATTTACGAAATACGAGGTGAATTTTCAATAAGAGTGTTCGAAAGGGGAAATAATAGTATTAAAGTAGATAGGCGATGCTGATTTGGACACGTCGACGCGTGTGCGTATCAAATATTCGATGTCGCTAATCGAAAAAAACGGGCGCCAGGCGACAAGGACGTAGAATCTAGCAACGGAAGTTTCCCTTTTCTTTAGGAAATAGGAAAAAAGGCTTTATAACAGCAATTCCCTAGCTTCCATTTGAGCTCATTTTCTGGTCACAGAAGAATACTTTTTCTTTACTTCTTGTTGTAGAGGTTGTGTCGTGTGTGGGAACCTCGCTGTTGTCGACGACAACGAGAATGACGACTTCATTTGGAAGATGAGCTTGAGCTTTGGCAGTGTATCGTGCCATTGTGCTACATGTTTTCCTCATACGTCTCGTCCTTTAGTTAGTACAATGTTACAAAGAGATGATTTTTGGGTCCTTGAAAGAGGGAAAACGGGAAAAGCCTACGGCTCCGACTTCTTCCTGTCATCGATTTTTGTGAGCTTCCCATTTAGTTATTACGAGGATTCTGTGTCGTGTCGCTTAGGGATTCTTGGCTGCAGAATTCTTGCTGACGAAGCAAGGAGACATCACAAAGCTAAAATGAGTTGTTCTCTTGAGAGAGAGAAAGAGAAAGTCACTTCGGATGAAGATGAAGCACTTCCAGCTTTTCAGAGTTTACTGCTTTGTCTCCTGCCTGATTTTGCCTTCAGTGGATAATATCAAGTAATGAGTTAAGGCAAAAGAGACACAATTGTTGTTCTTGCAAAGTCTAGTTTTTAGGCTTCTGGCGTAAGGCGTAATTAAACAGGGGAGCTCGGCTTCTGTGTTCTGTGCTTCAAGTGGTGATTTGATAAAAGGGGACTTCTTGTCGTCACTTGTCCAGGAAGTTACAGTCCACTGCCTGCTTCCCCGTCTGACTGCTTAGATCAAACAGTCGGATAAGTCAAAGACATTGTCACTTTCGCTCACGAATGCTGCACATTTAAACCTTTTGGGCTCGGACTGACAGAGTTTCCCCCAAATACGGTGTATTGTTTCTGTTGAGAATCTACCCAGATGCACCAGCAACTTGCACTAATTCGTAATTGAGACCATTGTTAATAAGCTCACAATGACAATGGATTCTTGTTATCTCAGCTGAAACAATATACAGTAGTACAATAATCCAAAGGGTAGAAGCTGAAAAGACGTAATATAATGAGTTATAATTCGTCAAAATTTAAAAATTGGGAATTCGAAAAAATAGTCGAAAGTGGTTGCAAGTCATCGTAGCAATCTCCTGGAAATTTCGGAGCGAGTGAGAAAATGGCATGACAGGATTATTTATGTGCACGTCTCGATCTTTGTATCGAAATGTCGCTTTCGACTCGCCCGTTGTAATGAGTAGGCAGAGCAACACTCGATCGTTCCCTTTTACAGAAGCAGAAAGAGATGAACGCAACTCAGAGTCATAAATTGGCAATGACTTTCCTTTTCATGTCATGCAAATGACTCTTTCCATTGGCGTTTACAACTTTCTCGGGTGTGTGTTTGAGCCGTGACGTCGTCTTTTCATTATTCCAATTGCGTTACATTGCAAACTTTACTTCTTGTCGTGCCGATGCATTAATTTGCATACCTACTTAGCTCTTTTAGTCGTGGTATTCCATGTAAGACTGGGAACAAAGCTTCCTTGCGCTGGTGTCTCATGTCATCGTAATTGTAACGCTTGTGTGCAGTGAGTGCAGGTGTCCTGTCACTGCGTCCTTTTGTGTTCTTAAACATCTTTACAATGTCATAAAAGCATGCTGACGAATGGCATTTGAGCAACAAGAAGACAATGAAGCTTAGTTAGCTGTTCAGTAAGTCCTCTATGTTTCACCGTTTCTTCATGCCTTATTGGTTGTGCAAATAGGGTTTGCAGTGTGCGGCGAGCCAAGTTGATTCAGTTTACAATTACACGAACAACAGCAGCGTAGTACGACACACAGGAATGAGCTGATGTATGAAGACTGAGTATGTTGCAGAACTGCCTGCTGACACAAAATGGGAAACTTGACACTTTCATGCTTTAACTTTTGGGCTCAGTCCGCATCGGCGGATTTCATTTCCCATTGTTGACACACGAGAGCACAAGGCACCAGAGAGTAATGACGACAACTCTTCTTGATTGAATACCAAGTCTCTGACTTTCTCATTTCACTACTTTTCTACAGCCATAAGAAAGTAGGTTTCCTTTTGGCGTTTCTGCGGACATGCCCTCATGTGAATCACATTCCGTATTTTTTGCAAAGTAAACCAAATCTCGCAAGGAAAACCCGAATTGCACATTAGGATTCAGGGCGTAGTTCTACTACTATAGCTGCGTTTCCTCAGAGTTTAAGGTCACTTACCTCCGACCCGAAAAAGTTACGTCGTTGTGTCTTTTTCAATCCTACATTCAGAGATTCAATGTTCCATTCCATCTGTACAATAATATATTCTCGTTTCTTAAGAACTCATGCTGTTCTTTTTTTATATTGTACACTTTAGGAACTTTCCACGTATGAAAATCTGATTGATAAAATGTGTTCTTTCTGCTCGTTGTTGTTATGTAGTACAGGCACACAAAAGGATGCTATTTTGCAATCCGTATTTGAATTTCTTGCATTGTACAACTCACTTTGAAGCCATTACCCTTGCATACATTACAAACGATGCACGAGTCGGAGAGTTTTCATTTGAAATTGATATACTTCTATACTTAATGCAAGTTAGTGTAATATGGAGTGTATTAGTAACGTGTACAATGTATTACATGGAAGGTTCTCAGGTTTCCGGCCCTGCTGCTGTTGAGAATACGCCTGTACCTGATCAATAATGGGGTGAAAAATGCATTTGGTATTCCGCGTTTGATTCGACAGATAGCAGGTTGACATGAAATGATGTCTGAACAATGGACTCAAACGAGATTCTCTCCTGCTCCTTTCGTGTTCCTCTCGTATCGCAACACAAGACTAGCAACACATTTTCGCTTTTTTATTTTTTGTCCATTTGCAGCTTCACAGTCACTGTGTATGTCAACGAAAAGTTAAAGGCAAGCCGTGTCCGTGTCATGCATATCTCTTCTCTCTCCCTTTTGTAGAATGAGCAACTTTGTTGCCAAAGGCTTCTTCGATACATTCGCTTCGTGCACTAAAAAATAGGAAAAGAGGTCGCGGGGTTTTTATCATATCGTCGTGTCAATGAAGAAAAAGCAAAAGGCAAAAGGCACAACGACCTGAAATATTCAAAAGGCGAGAAAAGGCAGTCTGCTCAATTTATCTCACTGGAGAAGGAGAGATGATGCAAAAGGCAGGTTTGTCGAAATGTCTTATACATTTCCTCTTGCTTTATCTTTGACGTCGAACATTCGGAAGATAACATTTCTGAAAGAAAACTAATCTTCCGTCCTTTGTATGAAATTACAGGTATGACGTTCGTATTGTACTCGCTAGTCGGTACATAGTTTGAGACATTCTTTTTTTGTACAAGCCGTATTAGAAAAGTTGGATCACAAGGCTCTTTGGCGAAACACAGGTTTTGGAAAAAAAAGGAAACACGAAGGAAAATAAAGAAGAACAAGTGCTTCAATTTTTTTCCGGCTTGTTCGTAATATGTAACATAATAAGGTTCGCATCCTAAGAGTTCCTGGAGAAGTTGAAGAGAAAGGAGGCCGCAAAAAATGTCAAAATGAGGAATTATTGATCCTCTTCGTAACTTGATCACAGTGTGCGTCTCTCCTTCTCTGGAGTGTATTGCCTTCTTTGCCTTCTCCATACTTGCTTGACTTTTGGTTCAATTGGTGGATGATACAGCTGTGAAGAAGAACCTCACATGTCGAATGATGCCAAGTCTCCGAACATGCCGAACTAATAAGGCAAAACCAGGCGAGAAGAGAATATTGAAAAAGTAGTAGTAAGTAGAATAAAGTTGGAGCAGTGTGGTGTCCACGGTTCAGGTGAAATCCAAAGAATCCCTTTTAGTTCCTCTCATGATCTCATCTTCATCTGAAAAAAAAGAAGAAAAAGGTCTGCAAAGCTCAAGATCTAAAGGAGCACATTGAAAATCATCTTTTGAGACCCCTACTCACTCAGAACTCACTTAATTCTTTATATGGGCAGACATGTGTTCATAATAACATAATGCAGCCAGGTAAAAAGAGCTAAAATGAACTTTGGTTGGGTTCCTGTATGAAACCTCCGGTTTCCACATTTCTGAAGAAAAATTACTGTCGGAGCTTAGTGCTATGTTCATGATTATTTGATACAATGTATTACAATGTTCGTTCGTAAAAGGTCAGGCATTGAAGCGCACTTAAATACTTACTATAGCGTTGATGCTGATGCTGAGTCGTGCAGCGTGTGGGATTCTCTTCAGGTGTTTTCTCTTTCCTCTCCCTATCCTTAAACCAACACAAACGAAAGATTTTGAGGAAAATGAGTCTTGTGAAGCATGTGAGTTCCTTATGCGATGAGCTATATGATCAATTTAGTTTGCTTATTTAGGCAGGTTTTGAAAAGCAGCCCTGCTGCATGCTAGATTTTCAAGATTTTATAGCAGACATTTAGGAGCGGCATAATCTTTGAAAGGGACACAATGCCCGGTTTGTTGTAGTCAGCAGCTTTATCGGAACCTTGATCAAATTTGGAGTCAGACGGCGTGAAATTCACCCAGAGAGCTTCATCCGCATCGACTCATGTCTTCACCAAATGAATCCAGGGGTTCCTTTTATCCACGAGAGTCAGACGAGCCCAATGTGTGAGCATTATTAGCTGTATTACCTGCCGTGGTGCCATGCAGTCCCTTCATTCCGTCCCAGTCCCGTCAAATGCACACACAAATTTACTCATCGGCTAATGTTCCAGCTCCAATCTTCCAACGAGGAGGGGTTCAAAAATTCTACGAGCAGAAGGAATTTGAACACATGCTAACTAATTTAACACTGTGAGGATTACTTTCCGAGGCCTTTTTACTATAGCGTTAGAGGAAGAAGGATAAATCCGATAATGTCATGTGTAAGTGACGAAATTATAAGGGAGAGAAAGCGAGGAACTGACGAAACCCCTTTTTGAAGCTTTTATTGACATGTACATCATGGTTTGCAGTTTGCGCGGATCTGTAGTCACTGACTGACTGACTGACTCAGAGATTCCGTGATTTGATTCACCCATCGAAGGGAATGAAAGGAATTTTTCGATATTGGCTTATACTCGCTTTCATCCTTTGTTCACTGTGCATATAATGCGCCTCGGATTCTTTGAACCGATAACTTCATCTGAATTTTTGCCTTTGCCGGCGGAACCTTGTCAAACTTTCTAGTTTGTCAAAGATGAAAAATGTCTGGTTCTTCCCTACATCGAATTTTGAAGATTCTTCATTGAATATAATGAAATTGTAAATATTCGCACTAAATACCTGACATTATTGGAAGAACGTGAGAGAAATTGAAGAAGACCTTTTTGTTTGTCTGCTGCTTAAAGGTGGGCTCGTTCGGTAATTCGTGTGTGTGGTTATGCAGGGGTGCGTAGCACTTTTCAGAAGTTTCCGTCGTCGACGACGTTGCGGCACAATGAAAACGGGAAGAGAGAACTGAGAGAAGGCATTTTTCGGCGTATGGTTAATTTCCAAAATTAAAAGCGACACGTGCACTCCCCCATAAATTTCTAACCTTTTTTATTTGGCTGTCAGTAGCCACCGAAAATTATTGCCTGTTGTTGCCAACAGTTCAGAAGGGGTTTTGAGTCCAGTGTGCAATGGGAATGGGAAGTGAAACAACCAATTCCACTATTTCTTTTTTTCCCCTTAAAAAATGTATGTATCGTAATCGTAAAGGTGCATTGCGTGTGCTGCTGTTTATTGCCACTTAGACACTTTGTAAGTGCTGGGAGCCGCGTCATCTCTGAAAGTAATGTGGTGATGACGAATCTTTCTTGTTCCCAAGAAAGGAGTTGTGAGGTATCACTAATGCTGCGGGATCACTATTAATTTTTATGAGTCTCCAAGATCTGGGAGAGCTTTTCTTCTGAATCCCTCAGGTCAGAAGACGTGCAGCAGTGCAGATAATTGCAGAATGATTACGCCCAGCATAAATACCAAAGCGGAGCCCTGCATCTTGTGAGTATAAATGTTAATAAGCCAGCATTTCAACAGCGTGCCAAGTTTAGGCGGCGGCCGTTTCCTCCTTCTGTCAAGTTCAAGAGCGAAAGAACGGGTACTATCTACTATGCAAAAACGCCGGAGACGATGAGCAGACACGCAGTCTGAATGCGAAAACCTCAGCTAGTCTCCAGGTTATTAAATGTGATTGAAAATCTGCCTGTGTCTCTTTGGATGACATGATGGCACAGCTGATGATTGCAGTCGTAGATTTATTCGCCAATGAAAACATGATTTACAAGGTTTCACGACCGCCTTGTCTGTAGCGGCGGGAGTGACTAATGCCTTTACTAGCTGAGGATTGAGCTGCGTGGCGGTGTAACGACGTACAAATTTATGACCACGTTGTGCATGGCTTTGGAGCACACGCTGTCGTCCGATTACCAAGAAAGATATTCATAGATCCGCTGGCTTTCAGTCTGACTTGAACAGCAAGCCATCAACCATCATCAGCTTCAACTATCCCTTTCCAAAGTGTCCCGGGGACTCGAAAATACTGATGAGTTATGCCATTGTGTATACTATACACCATCTGAGTGAAATGTGCGCCTGTCGTCATCTTGTCACTTACGATGATGACCCTTGACCATACTGAGACGCACGGGCTTGTCACTTTATCAAGATTATGAATTTATCAGGCTACACAAGCGTTTTATGGTTTTGTCTTCTCCCCGTTCAATTTTTTGTGCTCAAGATACGACGTTATAAGTTATAAGCAATCGTGCATTTCCTTAAACGTAATATCTACACGGGGAAATCTATCATTGAACATTTTTAATGCTTCTTTCAACAATTTAACGATCATCAGTTCAAAGATCGCAGCCGCAGTCATCTCCTGCATTCATTCAACTGTTCTCCTGCATGCATGTATTTATCCTGTGAATATGATAAAAACTCCAGAATCTACTTTTATGGAATAAGGTTGGTTCGCGCGTAAGGCATTGGAGTAAGAGAACATAGCACTAGTAAATTCGGTTGGAGGAGGTGTCGCGTTTTTCTTGCTGGTTGACTTGGCAGAGAGTCACACTGTGTGAAATGACGGCTGCTCTGAGTGACAGTGACGTGACATGAGCTGATGTGACGGTGTGATGATTCGGCTTGATTGTTGTGCCGCGACCCCCGTCTCACTTACTAGATTAACGGCGGTGGTCTCCTCAACTGTCTCGGAACAAGCCTCTTTATTCCCATCCCATCCATAAGCGGATATTCTTGTGCTGTTTCTCACATCCCGAGTTAGTGCTCAGTGCTCAATAATACTCAGTGTTCCCAAGAGAAGATTTAACACGACTAAAAATAAACGCGGAGCAGATGAAGCTGTAATGATGGGCTGAGTGGCATGAAACACAGCTTTTTCAAGGCTTCGCATGTATATTGCACGCTCAGGCTCACCCACCAAACGGAATGGTTTGTACCTTTCATCTCTCTTCCAGGACTTGCTTGGTTCTGGAGCTATTCTTCAATGTGATCTTTCTACAGAGACTTTGATGACCGTTCTGTTGAGATTTGGTCACAAACCTGTTCTTCTTCACATGTCGTCAGCATTGTGCATCTTCAAAACACAGAATATAGAGTAAAGACGTTTTTTACAACGATGGAATGATGAAACTTAATATAGACGCATTTCGCCGCACACATCGCGCGTCGTCGTCGGTTGAAAGCGAGAATGCTATTGCTTTTTACACATTCATGAGTCACACCGTCACACGCACACTGCACATAAACCTTGTTGCGAGAAAGGCAAAATTGGGATGCTTTCGAAATTGAGTTTGTGGACTATAAGACTAAGACGCAACGTGGAGCTCCAAGCAAGGAATTTGACGATGAGTGTTGTGTTGTATATTCAAATGATGGCTTATCTGCTTTGCAACATCTTCAAGACGAATTTTATTAATAGAAACTTTTATTATGACATGAAATGTGAAGGCTCGTGTACGCAAAACTGAACATGTTTCATAATACCTCGAATTTTTATACGCACTGCGTTTAAAGACGAATCTTATTAATAGAAACTTTTATTATGACATGAAATGTGAAGGCTCGTGTACGCAAAACTGAACATGTTTCATAATACCTCGAATTTTTATACGCACTGCGTTTTTCCTTTACTGCCTTGACGAACCACACGTTCAGACAGATTTCAGAATACCACTCTCTTGTACAACATCTTTTTTATATTCTTCTGGACGCTGAGACGATTCATCTTCCAAGCGGATGTAACGTCTTAAGAGCCAAGTTCTTAAAAATCTCGTGAGCATTTTTGTTCTTCTTTTGTACTGTGTTTATGTGTGTGGGTGCACGTTTTTTTGTCGAAAGGGAAACACGAAAATGCACGTGTTTGTATTTTTCCGTGCAATTCACAATGTCGTTTGTTGACTGGATTCCAGTCTTTTTGTTCTGTCGCCGTGAAATTGGCTCAACACATGTTTGCCAAGGACCGGAAATTGGTCGTGTGGTTATCCATGTTTGGACCAACTGAGCCTTTCTACCTTGTCGACGAAGGGTAGCATTCAGTAGGTACAACAGAGCAGGTCTTTCTTGTTTGGGAAAATGAATGGGACAATTGAGATGTGCTCTTCGGAGGGAGCGAATGAAGCGTGAAGTGAAAGCAGAATTGAATGAGCGAGTAATCCCTGCAGATATAGAATTTCAAATTTTCAGTCGTTGTCGTCACAATAATCATTCTCTGAGTCGAGTCGGTGTTAGTGGCACAACTGGGACATACTTTATATGGATTCTGTTATGCACATAACAAGTATTCATTCTGATTCGGAGTTTTCGGATATTTCAGCCTTTCTTTGTTCTGTGTAATTTGGACGGATGTTTTTGTGCGCCATACGGTGGATGCCTCGCAGCCGGCACCTCACTTACTCTTAAGTCCGACCTACCCCTACGCCGCGCCATCATCATCGTCACTGCCCACGTACAAAAGCGTCGAGTGCGGCCTTTTTTCCTGATTAGAATAGAACAATAATACGATTCATTCCTTGCCCATGAATAGCACTCGAGAAATTATGATGATTCTATTCTCCTATTTGTACTCATGAAAAAACCGGATGGGCTTGACGCTTTGACGCTTTTGACTTGCAGTGTAATATGAAAAATACAAAAACCTGCAGGGTTCGCAGGCACTTTGAACTGTATTTGTTTTCTAACCGAAGTCTCCTGAGATTCCAGTATCCAGGTGTTTTTTATCCGGTTTTTCGGAGTAAACTAGAAGCGGTGCCTGTCATTCTCAGACTGGAGAGTAATATGTTATTCCACACTCGCACTCTTTCATGTTCGTAGCGTCGAGACACACAAACTGATCGTTTGGGAAATGAGTTTCGAAAAAGGATGCATATAACCTTAGCATCACATCCACATTTCCACATGCATATCCGATTTGGAACTAGGAACCGGGCTCAGAATGTGGTTTTGTTGGTAACCCTTTTTGGTACATGATTCACACATCATTTTTATCCATTTCGGTGCTAGATATTTATGGAATTTGAACGCACCTTAGCAGCGCGGTGCAGGGGAGAAAACGTGATGTGATGGGCTGACGGCACGACGATGCGGTGCGGTGTGAAGGCGATTACAAAAACTCTAATGCTTTTCTCTATTGTACAAATTGGAATTCATGTTACCTGCAGAGGTGGAAAAGGTTACCGCCGACTATGCAAAGGAAAGGTGATTTTTACCGTGTTGGACTCAGCTGGACTCTGCGAACTGAAGGTTACTTCAACAAACAGCTTTTCTAATCCTGTCTGTTGCTGTTATAGATGAAGAATTGAATGGTCAGACAAGAAACCGAAGAATGTCAGCCAGCCGAACGATGTGCTTTTTAAAGGTGAACTTCTATAGGTCGGTTTGGATAATATACGCTAGCTTGAGAAAGTGTGCCTCCGGCCCTCTTCCATCATTTCCATTTGATTCCATTGCAAGCCGACTCCATTTGGTTTAATTGGTATAATTTACTTTGTAATGTGATATCAGGTGTGTGCTGCTTTCTCTAGGCTGTAATGGACTAAACACAGTCTTTCCGTCAAAATTAATTTACATCGTACACCATTCCAGCCAATTTTGAGCCTATGAGGTACGAGCATACGAGACCTATGACCAAAATGGAAATACGGTCGATATATTCTTGGTACAGGAACGTAATGTATAACGGAACCATACGAGTTTTTACTAATAAGAATCGGTACTACCACCAGTTGGTTTGGTATGCTACAGGAAGATGCGAGACTTTGATAGGGATTTGAGGGACTTGTTTTTAAGGGGTTAAAGGAAGTGCACCGTGCCAACAGCATGTGGAATTACCCTTTGAATTCTAGTGTTTCATTTGCATTTAATGACTTGTCTGAAGATCGCCGTTGGGCATTGATGGATGACTGAGTGATCCGTGCGATCCTGACTGTGAATGTTCATGTATTTTGCAGTGATCCGAGATGATTTCCGGACCCTACCTCAGAATACCAAAGTTCTAGTTGGAGATATTGCCATCATCAAGTGCCAACCGCCAAAAGGAACGCCGGAACCGCAAATTCTATGGCATAAAAATGGACAAAGTTTGGACACACCAAGAATGACGAGGTACAGCAAAAAAAAACTTTCTTTCGCAGTTTTTGTTAGATTCAGGTACTACTAGAACAGTAACTAGTTCCCTTTTCGCTTGTTCTTTTCAAATTTGGTTGTAAAAGTGACCTGGAGGAATAAAAGTTTGCTTTCGCAGCTCAAAGTTGCAGTTGGAATTCTAAGAAGAACTTAATGTTATTAGCCAAGTACATTACACTGTAGTTGCCATTTTCTTTCATTTTTTGACGGAAACATCTATGAAATAGCTGAAGGATACGATTTGAATTATGAAACTCGGACTATGGTGTTTACTTATAAAGTTAAAGTGAAGTGAGCCATTGACTGAGTGTGAGAGTAATAATGATTTTTGTGTTTCAGCAGCAGCAGTCGTTTCCAGAGTGGTGACGGAGGCAATTTGATCATCAAAGATGTGCGAGCAACAGATGCAGGGCGCTACCAATGTCTCGCCATCAACATCGCGGGCACTCGAGCTGCACCGGAGGTCACTCTCACTGTCCACCGTAAGTTTTTATTTCATTTGGTGCCGTGATGATAATAATAGACACTTCTCATCTTTGTGAGCTTTATGATTCCATTATAACGTGCGAAGCAGCTTTTTTCTTTATTGTTGAAGTTGACTTCATATTGAAGTACGAGTCAGTTTCTGTGCCTTTCTCTTCATTGTTTAAATGTGTTCGCAGTTCGTACTGAGAGCTAATAGTATAATTCAGCTTTGAGGGTAAAGGCATAGAGATCATGCCCAAGAGCGACTGTATTTATGAGAGTTGAAAATGATGATGGCATATTGTGTCCGACATCATGGAAGAGGAGGGTGGACTCTTTGACCCCATCGTACATTATATAAGTTATATAACTACAGGGAAAGACGGAACAACGAATGTTCCCCTTTTTCGTATTCTTTTGAATGGCATTTCAATTTAAAGCCAAGCCTGAACGTCAGCCCCATTAAATATTAGCCGTCATGCGGAAGAATTCAGCTGGGTCATTTCATTCATATTGCACTTTGGAAGAGAGCTTCACGGCCGTGCCGCCGTGACTTTTTATTATAATGGACCTTCTCGATTCGACTCATAGCTTCCTGGATTCTGCTTGCTTACACCATTTGTCCCGGCAATGCCCGTGAGCTAAGCTCACTCACACAAAGTCCAGAAAAAGCAAAGAACAAGCACATTTTCCTCTAGAGAGAAGGGAAAAGAGAATATGCGGGTAGAAATTGAGATATAAGAGAAAAGAAACCCTTTTCTCAAGCATAAGGCTTAAAGTTAAAGTGACTTTGAGTGGATATGTGGTGTGCCGTGTGCATACACGCGGATGAAGTCTTGAATGAATGGGAGACTCACCCGGAGCACAAGTTCACAGTGAGAGAGAACTATTTTTGTGAGAAATGAGATGTAATGTGATTCGCGGTTCATTTTGCAGAGAAGCCATATTTCACCCGGGAGCCAGAAGACATCACCATCCTGGTGGGAGATGCGACTACATTCTACTGCGAAGTGCAAGGGATGCCGGAGCCAGAAGTGAATTGGTACCGTCAAGATATCGGGATGCCTGGAAATGGCAGAGCTGAGAGAATTGCTGGCGGACTTCGGATTAAGGATACTCGGCCAGAAGATGAAGGTCTGTACTTCTGCCAAGCTCATAACGATCTGGGCAGTGTGCGGGCCAGTGCTGTTCTTACTGTTCACTGTAAGTCCGTCTTCTACTGTTCATTCATTTGTATTATTACCAAAAACCCCAATTAAGTTAGAGTCGTGTGCATCCATACGAATTATACTCTTCTCTCCACAACTATCCAGTCTTTCTTTCTCCTTGTTTGCCCCGGAGTCTCATGAACAAGTTGAGCAGTTACGGTTCACTACAAGATTTAATTTGATCAACCTCTCTAAGGTAATGGACTTAATGGGGAAAGCGCGTAGGCAGCACACGCATCGAAAAAAAGGGGAAAAGTTTTTTATGTACTGTGGATTGAACCGAGTAATGACAGAATCGATTCGCATGGGCGCACTTGAATTTTTTGTGGTTAGTTTACTATATTTCCACCACCACCACTACCACTTTCTTCGGAATATTGAGTACACTCCCACCACAAACCAAAACCACGGTTTTTTATCAGCTTTCTACGTTCAGGAAACCATTAAGGTCGTCTAGTGATCCGACTGCTTCATTCACAAAGTTTCTCGGGTTCATCTTCACTATAAGTAAACACTGGAGTAAAGTACGCAAGAGAAGCTCAGTAGGAAAGAGAAATGAAGAACATAAGCCATTTGTAAGATAGAGGCAGGAGGGAATGAGCTGTGATGGATGAAAATGCTTGGAATGGGAGCCCTTCAAAGAGACATGATGAAGTGATAAAACGATGAATGAAGGGCTTAAGATAAGACGCCTTACATGCTCACCTAATAAGCTAACAGGAGGCATCATCCTTTAGGAACGAAGAAGTTTCAA
>JABASF010000751.1:0-32517 GCA_019776145.1 Harlomillsia oculata
GTAAGTAGTTCAAAGCATAAGGGGAAGGCAGGCATAAGCTGGGGTTCTGGCTTAAGGTAGAATTCGCTGAAACTCGGTTATCTAGTAAATTTTTTTGACCTCCTGAGCAAGATTTAAATGGGACATTTTTCGATCCGAGGTCAGGGGTCATTGTTAGAGGTCATCAAACTTTTGCCAGTATTTCATTGGCTTCCGGTAGAATTCGCTGAAACTCAGTATACTACTTAGTAGATTTTGACCTCCTGGGCAAGATTTAAATGGGGAAGTTTTCCATCCGAGGTCGATACTGAACTTACTCGATAACTGTCTCGTCTTCGCTGTGAGGTTTGGTCACAATCACACTATTACTGCAATAATCTCCCTGGGCAATCATTAACTGTGCAATTTCAATACTTTGAACCATTTTTAGTTACTTTATTAATTTTATAATTTCAATTTTCGTACATTAGCATTGGATTCCCTTTTTGGGTCAATCCATACGTAATACCACTAGTAAGTGCTTTTTGACAGTTCGGATCAGTGATGTCAACCATTTCGAATTAGATAACTATACGCTGTTTGTGAGACCGTACTTGTGAGACAGTGTGTTGCGACTTGCGACTGCGACTGGAATGGCGGAAGAAAATGCCATATATGCTGTATCTGCGCATCCTATCACGTACAATTCCGGAATTTATATTGACGTTGAAATGATCATTTTTCGTCGTTTTTGGTTTTCGACGTTTGTTTTCGTTTCGACGTTTTGGGATTTCGACTTCAAGGTATGACACCGTAGTTAGAATATTCATATTCAGGATAATCTTAAAAATGGAGCAGATGGTGGGCAATTAATGATCAGTGTTATGTTGCAAGTCCATTTTCTGAATGAAAGTCTGTGCATACAAATAATAAAGAATGACAACTTGTTTCGTGATTTCAATGATTGCCCATGGTCACAAACTGGTTGACCTGAGTAATGTTATATAAATATAAATGCAATCAATATTTTTGCTACGCTCATCGACAACAGTTTATGTGGACATGCGCATGCATATGAAAAATAAAAAGTAGATGGTTAGATAATTTTAGACGGAGTTATATAGTGAATGAACAACGAAAAAAGATGCTGATGACCTGCTTCGGCATCGGTCTCATTTCCCCCCATAAACTTTATGGTCTTTTTAAACACAAAAGCACAATCAATTCACAATATTTATTGGCGACGACGCGGTGACAGACACGTTTACGCTCAATATTGAAGCCATCAGACGAGATCATCTGTCTGTGTGTCAACACTTTTATGTTACATTGGACCATCATCGTTGTCATACAACGTGAACTTTTATAGTTAATCCTGTGTCCCACAGACCTTGACAATGTGTACACGGCGCGACACATTAGCGACACGAACTGTAATATATAGTCGATTTTTAAACATGTCTACTCGCTACACGCTCAAGACCAAACACGGACATTAAATGTAGACGCAAATGACGAATTATATTGTTTTTATGCTCCCTTACTATTTTTTATGTAGTGCACACTAAATTTAACATTCGATCTCACAAATTAATACTATTCGACAGCGATTTTTGAAGATTTCGAAAATGACAGATAATATTACGAGTTTTGCATTCAAGTAATATATTATTACTTGTAACAGAAATAACAACGATAACATGCCGAAGGATGCTTACTGTTTTCGCATACAATTATCATTGCATTAACATATTATCAATTTAGTATTGTTATACACATAATATCACACAGAAATTGACTTCAAACATACATGTTAACTTTGGGATAATGACAATTTCCTCACCACGAATTTCCTTTTTTGTAAAGCTCGGCCTCAACGTCACCCAAAACCGCAATTCTTAACCTAACGACTTGTTTATAAACTAATACGTAGTTGTCTTGCCATACAGTTATAGTTACATTATAAACTATAATATTATAATTACTTAGCTGACATCATTTCATTCATTTTAGCAATCCTCCTTTTCAGAAGGCAATGCTCCATCACTAATGCAATTATTTATTTACAATGTGTTGATAAAGTTGATATAATCATTTTCATTCATTAATGTAGTAAGCATCACAATTATTCTCACAGCACCTTTTAACTTACAAGCAAGTCACTTACTCCGTATAATTTTCTCATTCATTACAAGAATTTGATAATAAATTGATTGCAAGATTTTAAATTTTCATTTTCTTCAAAATCGAATTGTGAATTTTTGAGTGACAACGATCCATTGCAATAATTTCAAGAATGAGAAGGACAAGAGTGGAAAGGCTTCCGTTAAATGTGAGCTTTAGTTAGAATTTGAAATGTATTGTGTAACGAATGATCATAACCTGATGAGTTAAAAGAATATGCGAAGAAATGTTTTGGAAAACTGACTTTTTTGTAACATGCAATTAATTAAAATTTCAAATACAATTTGTGACAAGAGATACGGAAAGTAGGCAAGTACCATTCGAACTTCTTGCAAACGAAAATGACAAGCTTAACTTAATCTACTACGTCGACACAAAACACCAGCGACGCTGAAGCATAAAGATGGGAAATAGGTAAAGGTAATTAGATTTATATGGAACGACCAATCGTGGGGTCATGGGTCATAACTTGGCCACATTTCGCTCGCGATCGGACCAAAGCTACACCGTCAGGTACTTTTGTAACTCGGCTGTACATTGTAACGTACATTTTTGTGGTACAATTAACTTAATTTTACAACTTCCATTTACCCTTTCGAACACAGAAATATCGTTCTTTCAAAAAAAGCTGTTCCATTCCATATATTGACTTCAAAAATGCCGTTTCGAGTCAAATTCATTCATTCCTTTTGCAATGCTAGCTCGTTTTGAAATTTTGCTGCACAGCAGCAGATTTCAAAGAAATCGTTTATAAGCATTAAGCTTTAATATCACTAATTTAATAATATAATATAATATAATATAATATTTGTAGCTCATGCAGATTAATTTAGTTAGAATTAGATTAAATTAGAATTAATTATAGTTCATGCACTGTAATCCTCACTAATGGACCATTTCGTGCTCAGACACTCATACCCGCACCACGATTCTTTCAAGGAAATATCATTTTACAAGTCTATCACAATTAGTGGATTTTATATATGGTTGCCCAACAAGATTCACTACCAGTTTCACATTATTTTAAACACCTTAATTATTAATCACAAATCTACTAATTCTAATTTGCGTTCGAACTCGGTCATACGCTTTATTTAATTATTACGTCTCACAGCGCCCTTGATCATCAACAAATGTCAATTAATGACATTTTGTTGCGTACCGTGTTATACGTATCCTAATTCCGTTTTGCTACCTACAGAATAACTACTTTAACGTACTATACGATTTACATTACATATTCAATTCGTGTAACGGAAATCAGTGTCCAATAAATATTCGCAAAAAACTGAGTTTACAGTTTCATGAGATTGTGTTCAGTGTTTATAAGTAATAACAATTATTTTGTAGAATGAAGACTTTGTAGTTGAGCCAATGTGCGCCAAATAGGTGTGAACACTGTTCCTGTTTCCAACATTGACCTGGAGCATTAATAGCTTGAACATTAACTATCGTAGTAGAACTTAATTTCGTATCCGCATGACGTGGAAAGGCATTCATTCAAAATATATTAATCTTTGAATTGTAATATTTTTTGAAGTTAAGTTAGAACAAACAAAAGTATAACTTGAAGTTTAGTTGTACACACTAGATGAAAATTTGATTGCCGTGAACAATTGAGAGTATGTATTATTTAGTTACTACGTAAAGTTCAGTTGGTTCAAAGGGTTTGAAACCATTATATAGTTGAGTTTTTGGCAGTAACGGCTAATTTGATATTGATCTCGTATTTTGTAATTTACTACGCGCCTATTTAAGACGAAGGAACATTAAACATTTCGACGCAAATTAAATTAAATACAGTAATTAAATGCATATTGCACGACCAAAATGCGACTGTTTGCAAAAGTACTAACATTAAATGATCAATACGAAAACCATAAGATAGCAACAAGGACCAATCAATCGTTGTTTTAAAAAACTTAATGGATAATTTTCAATTAGTTAAATCCTTGAGAGACAGAAATGATGAAAAAATGAATACAAATAACGCTCTACATTTTCATATTAACAGAGTAAGGAAGATACGAATCCATCACAGCACGCATGCAGCTGAAGTAAATGACGAGTCTGAGAATGTGAGAATTGTACCGCTTGACACGTCGTCTTCTAGCTGCTGGAGTCATTGGAGTCGTGGGATCGTCATTGTCACGAAACGGATATGGAACAGGGATGAGTGCAAAATCTGAATTTTCATCCAGTTGAAGTCCAGTCAAATGACTAGTGACTGGAGAGAATATTTCTTCAATACACTCACCGAAGTCATGGAAAAATTGCGGTCAAGAGTAATCATTGGCTGACACTTGAGACTTGAGGGGGATAGGCATCATAGCCACGGCCAGGCCATATCGGTCGATTTGCATGGCATGAACACAATGCCACCTATAATTGTAACGATATCAAACGTTACCATCGTTCAAGTTGACTAGTAACGTCTAATTTTATATAGTTGTTTAGCATTTAGTGTTTGATGCTTTGTACATACCGATCAGTTCTAGGATTGTATTTCTCCACAGTGTTGAGAAAATGAACTCCATCATATCCCCCACAGCAGTATATTCTTCCGGCTGTAACGGTGACTCCAAAGCTACTTCTTGGAATGCTCATGTTGCATACTTTGGACCACTGACCACACATAGGGTCATATCTTAAAAGTTAAGATTGCGAAATATCACCGTTAATTTTGTAGTATTATGTGCACAGATATATGTATATAGTGTTTTAATTTATCATATAATAGTATGTTGATATAATATTAATTTCTATACTATAGATTACCTCTCAACAGTGCGTAGCCACATTTTTCCGTTACACCCACCCAAAGCGTAAACATGGCAATCCACCACTGCTGCACTATGAAATGCTCGTTCTTCATGCATTGGAGCCAGTTGTGTCCAAATATTTGTTAATGGATCGTATTTTTCTACAGAACTTAGATAATTTTCCTCGTTGTCTTTGTTTCCTCCTAAACAATTTCCAACATACACAGTCATATTAATTACATTTAATTCTGAGTACAGCTGCAGCTAAACGGAAAGTTTTCACAATTTTGAGGATGTTTACCAATTCCTCCAATAGAGTACAACTCTCCATTGAATCCAGCAACCGCCAAATGAACCCTATGATTTTTCATTGGCGTCGTTTCGGTCCAGCAGTCCGTTTTATCATCGTAAATCTAAAAATGTTTAATCAATCAAACGTCATCTTGAGTGGATTACAAAATTTAGTGATGTCAATCAGTAATAATGAAATTATACTAGTACCCAGACACGCTTTTCGTGCTGCTTTGAACTTCGACCTCCAACCAAATACAACCTGCAATTCACCAACGTGGCTCCACAACCGTGAACTGAAATCGGCAATGGGCTCAAGCATTCCCATCGGTTGTCCAGAACGTCATATTTTTCCACGATATTCAAGGGGAAACCACAGTCCTGACCACCTGAGGTAAATTTTTTTTAATGACTACTAAATTCACCTTATTGGAATTTAGTTTATTGTAACTAAATTACACAAAAATTAGAATGCTAATGGAGATGGATAGGAATCTTGAGCTCGTCAAATATTGCAATTAGTTTGACATACCTATGACGTAGATGGAATACTGCTGACTGGCTACTGCAGGATAGTATCGACATTGCTTCATCGTTGGAATGACTACCATTTCCGTTGAATCACTTGTGAAAGAAGTTTTTGGAACGCTGCATTTCCATCCGTCGTAGCCCATCATGAAACATTCTACGTTACTCAGACTTTGTCCTTGAGACTCACCACCAATAGCAAAAATTACCTATGAAAATTATATTACAGAGTAGTTCTTATAAGTAATTAAATAGTTACTCGCATTACATTCTCAATTATTGACTTATTACGTCTTGCTGATGATAGCATCGCGATTGAGAAGGAAAGCTGATTGAATCTTCTAATTCTGGCACCAAATCAAACTTTCTCGACAGTACGTTGGTAAGAGAATCTCGAAGAATCTTTTCCATAACTGCGTCACCAGACATGACCGGATGTTGGATGATTTCAATGAGCACCTGCGGAACGATGTCTTCCAAATTTATTCTCTCGAGAAAAGACGTGAGAAGAGGTTTTCTGTTTTCCAAGTCGTGATTGGTCCATTGCACCAAACACTGCAATGTGATAACATAATGATAAATGGACATAAGTATTGAATAATAAAACGGATGAAAGTTATAATTCATACTTTGAGAAGTTGCCCTTCGTTATCACAGCCAAGGTATGGAGACTCCAAAAAAACCGACAGATATTCCGGAGACATGTGAAGGAACTCTTCACCTTCGCAAACTTCACGAAAGTGATCAATTGCATATGATTTCGCAGATTCAGCCAAATCCAAGTGAGATCTTAGTAAGGCTAAAATATAGATCCCCAAGCACGAAGCTGGGCTTAAATTATTCGTTAACCACCATAGACAAAGATTGCGTAATGATGGAAGCTGGAGTAAATCTGCAGCATCAAGAAGTCCATCCACGATTCCTTCATCAATCTAAATTACGATATTATTCAAATATTATTCAAATATCTTCCAGCTATCTACGAGAGTTTGATACAAATGAATGAATGAATCGTTTTACCTGTATTTTTCCAGTGTAAATAAAATTTACAACTGATAAGAGAACGTCCGCCTGAATGTCATGAAAGCGAACTTCTCCATCTTGAGCCTCCTTCAGACCGCAGCTAAACATTTTTCTACAAACAATTATTAACAATTAACAAGCGTTTAACTCCGACACTCAAACCTTAATAAGGAAATTTTAATTTAAATACTTAAAATAAGTACCGAAAGTAAGGCGATGCTGCGGCCAAAACCACTTTGTGGGCTGGATACCTTGTATTTGATGATCCAACACAAAGCTTAACGTCACAAAGTGACTCGTCATCTCTCATACATTTTAACGCTCCAAGTAATTGGGAAGACATTTGCGAGTCGCATAACTCAGCTATAAAACAAATTTACGTTATACTATATACTTCAACTTCGTCTTTAAATTTACGAACCATAATACATAATAGTTAAGTATACTGATACGCTGAAATGAAGAAACTCACTTCCTCCTTCCGCCGTGATGTCCTCGTCGGAATGCGTCTCGGGTCTTGTTTTTGGAATGGATATTCTGCATAAACATGTCTTACAGTCGCCAACATTCTGATTCTTTGACCATCTACTACTCATGCTTCTACGTCAGTTGTTTTGTTATCAAAGCAGTCAATGTCTGAAAATCAGTAAACAAAATTAATTGGAGACCCTACAAATTAATGATTTTCAATATTCGTTGATGACTACGGACTAGTACACTACACTTAGAATTATCGTACGAACTGATAGAAATCTGATACTAATTAATTTATACTCAGGGATCCGCCGAGGAACCATGTTTCACGTGTGCATTCACAAAGAATGCTACAAAAATATTGCATATCTGAAGCATACATACAGTGGAATTCAGTTATTGTCATACTATACATATCACAAAGTAGGAGCAATCAGGATTCATGAAGCAGAATTTAGTTCAGTCGATATATTGGCTTTCATCAAGGAAAACGTTGGCAGTGCTGTTGGAAAAGTAGGACAAAGTAGGGTAGGCTCAGCAATGTCAGAGAATCGGGGGAAAGTTGGACGGTACAATGGAGAAAGAAAGTCTCATGCGTCCTCTCAGAACACATCTAAAAGTGTATACTTTTACTAGGAACAGAAGCACATGCATACATAGTAAACGCTAAGTGTAAAAGAACCATGTCGCACGTACTATACATACGACGACGCACATTGTGTGTGACGTGAATGCATGTGTTCTCTTCCTAATACCCCGAAGAAACGAACTATAATGAGAGGACTTATTAAGGAATTTGTTTTCGCTGATTACTCTTGTGAAGAAGATATAACATGAAATGAGAGACGATGAAAGTAACCTAATAACAACGGAGCAAGAAGCTCTGGTTATGTAACTATAATATGTACAGCCTACGTTCTCTTTCATCCATTTCCATGCGCTTCAATGGATCATACAGAATAGATATTTCGCATGGCACACCTTGACCTACTTTCAATTTGAAGCAGAGTGGATCAAATCCCGTGAATACCAAAGGTCGACCAAAGGTTCTCGAAAAATACTACTATATTGTAATTTTGTAAACATTCTTTCATTATTTTTAAATGGTACAATGCAATTTCATCCTAAAAGAAGTCATAAAATAAAGTTCATCTTAATATGCGCGCAACTTTGTACAGCTTGGTCCATAAAGTAATGAAAGTTAATGATGATGAATGATGAATTCACAGCAGACCAATTTTATACCAGGATTATACTTATATAATGTGTACAACATCTGCTCACGCTGTTGTGTTATCATTGGTAACATATATGGTATAAGCACTATGAAATGCGAAGATACCGAATGACCTTGGCACTCAATCAGGCTCAAATTGATCATAGTGAGAATAGTGAGAGGAAAGAATTAACTATTTTAACAGCAGGAGTGTCCACTTTATGACATTTTTACTACATAGTAATAAGTACTAAAATGTCTTGGACGTGAATTTCTAAAAATATTCTTACAGAATGCAAGTACAGAATGACAGATGATCAAAATGTGGCACGTGTGTAATTAAACACAACTGTCACATGGAACACGTGGAGTCACATGTTATGTCATTACATGACTTCGCCCACGTTACATAACACACATTCTAAAACCTAATTTCCTACCAAATTTAGATAAACACATTTTAAAAAATTAAACAAACTGTCAAGACTTACGTTTTGTAGAAGAATGTCATTTTTTGAATGTAGGAAGTCTACTCCATGATTGAAAATTGGCACTAATGAGTGCAATAGGAAAGTCGAATGAAGGTCACCGTCGGTGAGAAAATGATCAAATAAATGTTGACTTGTTGACAAATAATTTACGAAGGAAAAACGAATACAAACATGAGTTTTTTAAACTCTAAGGTAAAGGACACACGACACAGTTATGGATTTTTACATTTACACACACAAACTTTTGTTATTTGTGTAAGTCAGAAAAGGTCTTTTGACTAAAAAGGAAGGTGCAAAGTGAACATTTAAATTGTCAACACTACTAATATTAAATTTTTACGTAAAATGAAATGTGAGAGCAAATGAGAATGATTTCGGATCCGTTTCGATGGTCGCACCTTTCAGTCCAGCAGCAGCTGTTGGTGCGGATTGTCGTTGTGAGATTCCATGAAAGGATGCGGAACTGAGAAACTCACACAAGGATCGGATGAAAAAAGAGATATTTTTTGAAGTGAAAGATGAAAAAAGTATTGATGATGAAAGTGGGGACTTGAAGGGATGCTAATCGTGCTGAGGTGGCTACGAATTAGCTGCAAGTCGCAGCCCCTGCGACGAAAGGACAACCGTTCTTCTCGTCTTTCTTTTGCTGTCTAAAGCCAAACTCGGCCTCTTTCTCTCCTAGCCTCATTCTAGATTTAGGTCAATCAATTTTTATGGCGCTCCATGCCCCATGTGCCAGGACCAACTTTTGCTTGCTTGCTTTTCCATGCTTTTGCAAAGCTTTTTGCTTCCTTTGCTACAACTAGCAGTAGACTCGCCATTTCTTTCCTATATAGCAAAAAAACCTCTCTCACAAACTCACAAACTCTCTCATACAACAAACTCTGCTCTCCTAACACTCGTAAGTCTCGTGTACAGTTTACACACACACAACTCTTTTGGGCCATCCATCCGTTTTTCCTCCATGGAATTATACTTTATGTACTTTAGAACATCAACGCAAAATAATTCTAGTGTGCTTGTATTAAAATGTAACGACTCGCAACGTTACATGTGGTTGCTAACAGAATAATATGGAACGTCAACGTGACTCGTTGTGTATTCGAAATAGCAAATAGCACTAGATTTGCCGTCGAATTCTTGGTTGATGATGTTGGTGCTTTGCGTTCGTATTTGTTGCCAACCAGATGCAGTGCATAAGTAAGTGCACAGTAACAGTGCAAGTCTCTACTCATGTTGATGCAAGCTGCTAATGCTGTGCAAAATCTTGATAGTTGTAAGTAAGTAATACCATAGGTGTATAGTTCTATTCGTAAAGCTTTCGAAAGAAGCCGAAGTAAAAATGCCAAATGTTCAAACAAACGCAAACAAGAGTTATTTTGGTTTCTGTTTGAGTTAAGAGTGTACTACATAGGCAGGATAGTCAGGAAGGACGTCAGGAGTGTACTTTATATACTAATAGGGAATACAACCTTTCAGTACTGATAGGCGTTAATCTAATCAGTTGCAGCAGAATCACATCACCCCATTGCATTCGCTCATTTACCATCACCACGTGCATTGTTGGGTTTACTTGAGTCGGAGATTCGGATACGAGTAAGAAGAAGAAGTATTACTGGATAATTCATGGAACTGTGCTAACGTTGTGAATTTAGTGTGAGTAGAAGAAAAACACGAGTGAGTATATGGACCTTGCTTTCCCTTTTATCTAATTTTACATTTCAATTGCAAATGTAATTCAGAATTTTCAAGTCAAGAGCATAACACAATGCACAAGCTGAAAAAGGAGACGTATGGCTTTCAGGTTTCTCTTCACGTGGAATAAATGCGACATCATCTCCAAACCTATTAAACCTGCATTGTTCCTAGTTCCTTCTCAAAGATGAAACGGTAGGGAAAGTGGATCGGTGAACCACAGTTTGAAATGGTCTTTAGAACTCAACTATACTTGCAGACCTGCTTCCAGTAGTATTTCTTACATAAGAATATATAAATGGTGTCGCTACTCTTGCTCTTGCCCTACTTTTACAATGTATCCGATCGATAGCTCTCTGCTTCCTTCATGATAACCTACTTTCTTTCCTTGTCAAATTCTGCATTGCCAAAATACTCACAATGTCACAATGTCAGTGCTGGGTTCAGTCGCTTGCTTCTCCAAGTTCTGCATTGTCAGCTTGTCAAACCCAACCACGTTATGAGATGAGATAAGATGAATTCTAACCGGGCACGCTCACGGAAGAAACAACTCGGATTCTAGTTGTGACTCGGGAAACTAAATCTTTCACTACGCGATCGTATGCATGACAATGCTGGAGTCGGAAGAGACAGTTGTGAATTCTGGAAACAGATCGCTTCCGCGTCGCTTTTCTTAACCTGCGTGTGAAACAGGTCGGAACGAATTGAGTTTGCACATAGTATTTTTTTCTTTCCTACAATCTAAACCTCTTTCTGCTTTCTACGTTTGAGAAACTTGTTTTCACGCTTAAATTCCTTTTCTGTTTTCTTTTCTTTCACGTTCAGTGTCTTTCACTGTCAAACGGAACATTGCCAAGGAAAGCGAACCGAGCGCATTCAACTTGAAATAATATAAATCATTGAAGCAACGATGAAGATGATTCATTCCATTGCGTCATTTCGCCCCTATGAATTTGTAATAATTTTCCATAACTATGTAAAGAAAGCTATGATTACTTTTTCACGAATTCTTAAACGTATTGTATTTCTTTTCAATTCATTAGGGACATATTATCTTCATTCAATAATTATGTAACCGAATGTACAAGTAGTGTAGTGTACAAAGTCGACAAGCATTGAAATGTTACCTGAAACAAATAATGTTACAAAATGATTGATCGCTATCAATCACCACTTTAACCACATCAATTGTCCTTTCCCACTTGAGAGTATTAAATACTAAACAAAATACTGATATGATCAATTTAAATAACCACACTTCAACATTATTCAATCTCACTTTGTTTGAAATGAATGGAAATATTTTGTAAATTAAATCACGACAAAATTTCGGATTCCTCTGTCGTAACAAAAAATCAACAGTGATGATGAAATACTTGGGCACGCTTATACATTCCACTGATTAAAGCATTTCTTTTGAATTCGTTTAACTAATTTTTAGAATAATAACGACGGCATTTTATAAGGTTACGCATAACTGATACTGGCCGCAACGACTGTAAGAGGTACACGCATGTTTCCAATTTACCATAGTCTTTGAAGTTTTGTTACTTGATCTTCAGGAGGAAATATAAAGATAGTCGAACATAAAAGAGACATAAAGTAACTTGAATTCCGACTGATATTGTATATAGTCAGTATTGAAATCTCATCTGTTCACGAGAATTAAATTATGATACGAGGATGTTGAGGTTGAGATTTGACGATTTGCGAACCTTGATACTATGCAAAGTGGACTCATGAATGATGGAAATGCATGCGTTGAGTGAGACTGAGACATTTACTGGAGTTGTGAAAAGGAGTGCAATTTGATTTGAATGGGTTAATTCATTATAGATAATGGAAATAGCTAGCGAGTATATAGAGTACATGTCAGACGAGTGTTTCATACGAAAGGTTGCATTGGTGTTGGATGGACTGCATAAAAGCGCCCAACTGACACACTTTAGTGACCAAACAGCGTACCCAACAATTCTTGTAATCAATAGTGAATAAAGACCCGTAAGTGCGATAAAAATTATTATTTGCTATCCTTGAACTCTCAGTTACAACTGTGATCGTTATTATTTATTATACAGGAGAATTCCTTTTGTCCCTGTGACGCTTCTCTGTTTGCTCAGAGCAGTGCTCAATATGATAAAGATTCGGTGGTGGAGAGAACGGACGTGATTCTGATTCCATTTCCCCTCCTCCAACTGGATAGTGAACTATACAATCCATGGTTAGTACTAGTATATTATCCAGAAAGCATCAATATTTTCCATTACATCCCCACAAGAGTCATACATTTTAGCAGTACAATAAGCACGACTCACCGGAGATTCCAGTTGGCCTGATATTACCCGTTCTTGTAATGAAATTGAATTCAGCATTGCGTTCACAGACTGCCAAAAGCACTTCAAGTGGTTGGCTCTCTTCTCAAATTTTCTATTGCTAATACCAAAAGTTGAGGAAAACTGTATAGTGGATCAACCTTTCTCGATGGTGTTACAAGTAAGTTAATCACTGCTTTCGTTCGAGTTGTGATGTGCGTTTAAATTAACATCGACCCTCTCCATTCATCATCACTTTGGAATTGCTCCAGTCATTACAGTGTCTCTACTACAGTGACTCTGGGTTTAGACGCCAGCGGGGTGTAACAAGCCAATATTGCTTTGTGTCCATATAAACAGGAAACAACTCGCTTAGAAACTTTGAAGAAATGTGTAATAAATCGTTACTACTGTCGTGAATAGCAAAGTGTCGTTGCATATTATTGTTTTAAAAGTACCCGTGCTGTTTCTCTCGCAACGAAACAAACGTACAAGACCAAAGTCTACAACTACGATCTTTTGCCCACAATAAAACTTAGTTTTTCTTCAAAACTTCATTTTGATATTATCAACTACCAACGCACAGCGTTGCTTATGTCATTTTCTTTCCCTTCTTCGAGGAAAAGTTTGCAAGACACAGTACAGTACGTGTGTATATCATCGGTTACGCTACGAACGCAGTCGTATTTATTATACTACAGTTATTGTATAGATATTAAAGCATCATCGCATAGTACCGTAAATAATATACTTTGTTATATACGTAAATCTTTCTAGGAGGACTGCGAACACGTGCAAAAGTTGTCTGATTTGATATCTGGTTGGTGAACGAAACAAAGTTGTGTCAGCTTTCTCAACATAGTTAAATAGTGCATTGGTTGAAGTTTCCATTGTTTTCACATGTTTCCCCGAAAACTGCTGTCATAGCCTTTATGTAAAGTGATTCGGTGTGTCACTCGACTTTGCGTCTATCGCCTTGTTACGACACAAAGTGGCAGTCTCATTTTCTTCCCTCTCTCAATAAGCTGGAATTTCTGTGAAGACGAGGAAGGCAGGTCTACTGAGGGGTGAATTTGTGCCACAATTGAAGTGAACAGTTAACGAAAGCTGAAGCACCAGCTTGAAGAACTTGAGCTGACAAATGAGACAGCAAAGTCTGTTCAAAACAGAAGAAACTGGTGTGCGATGCATGAAACTTGATAGAAAAAGGAGCAAAGTTGAATAAAGTGACAAAGTTGTAGTATGAGTCAGAAGGGACATTAAATGTGTGCTGACATTCTGCAGGAAAGGAACGGTGGCATCCGCACCGCACAGAGGCCAAGGAGCCAGCTACTCAAGGAACTGAGTTAACAGTCGAGAAAGTTTGTATTTATGTTCTCTCACTCTCTCGGACTCGGAAGCAATATGATAGAAAAAAACCTTGAAAGTGCACCGCTGGAAATACACTAATAAAAGAAATGCTCGATTGTGTCGTCTGCATACCCGTTGTCGTCTTGAAACTGTAGTCGGCGGGGGCGTCTCTATTTCTCCGAAATCCTAAGCTGTAAATACAATCTTCATTCAAAGAGGGAGAAGCATTGCACGCGGGAGCACTATCGATCCTTTCCAAAAGACTTTCTCTTGTGTGTACAGCACTTCCGTCCCATCCTCAAAGTGAGCCTCTACGAAACTTAGCAAGTCTACACAGAAAGTCCATCGGGTTTGGCTGGCCAAGAATCCTTAGCCTACTTTCTCTTCAACTTCCATTCCCGGGTTTGGGCCAACGAGAACAAAAGCACCCGTGCGAGAACTGACAAAACTCCAGCAGCAAATACTTCCAGTCCAGACGGCTGTTTGAGAGGCGAGAAGGGCCGTCGCCGTCGTCGACAACTTTCCCCAACAGCTCGCACTGGAGTCACATTTCCCGTCTATGTGAACGCTCGCCCTTGTGGACTTTTGCTCAGGATAATTCCATCGTTTCTGACTCCGAGCTAGCCGAGCTTCCAGCGTTCGAGTTCCAACTCCAATTCTGTCAGTCCAAGGACGTATAAGCCACAGCCACAGCATATAATGCCTAAAACACTCTCGATCTTCATGTTCAGACTGTGTTGCTGATGCTGCAGTGACTCTTTCTCTAGCCTCAATTGCAACTCCTCAAACTCCACGAACTAGTCGACGAAACCACAAGCTTACGCAATCCGACAGGGGCAACTGTACCATTTCGTCTTCTTCGTGTTTCCCTTGGCATTTCCTCATCGTCTACTCAAAGGCACAGTTACTGCTACTTGAGTAGACTTTCTTCTGCCGACAAGCTCCAGTATTCCAAGAGCAAACATCAACTTGATCCTTCCTGACTACAATAAAGTTGATGTTGATGGGACACGGCTCACACCCGCTTGCCCTCATACATACTAATATCCACTAGGCAAAGGCTTTCAACAGTATTAAACCTTACTGTTACAGCGTTCACGATTTATATGAGTTTCCAAGTGTCGACAAAAGAAGAAAACCTCACCTTTTACAAGGATCGAATCTGTTGTACTAATATATAAAACTACTAGTTTCCTGTTTTTCGATTTCAGAGACACTATCTCTTAAAAAGACCCCGTCTTGTCGTGTAGCTAGCTGTAACGATGGATGAAATCACCCCGGAACAGATTCAACGACTCCGGAACCAGTTTGATGAGAAAGTCAAGTCAAAAGGAGCAGGTTGGAAAGATTTCTCTCTTCCTCTCGTTTCCACCCGTGCCCCGGCTTCACTTCCATACAAAGCAACGCTTATTAGCACGCTTTTCTCTTTATGTATACTACAAAAAGTATTAACGTCTTCCTTCATGTTTTGGGGGGAAATACCAAAAAGTTTGATACGCCACCAAACCATTCTTGGGTCTAGGAACTAACTGCTTCAGGAATCCTAGAATCCTATGTTTTCTGTCGCTCAAGTCCCCACAGCCTTTTCCAGACTGTGAATATCATTTCCCTTGCGAACACAGTTGCATAAAAATGCACTTTTTCCTGTAGCAGTTTACATTACTTTCGGCCATAATAAAACTGTCCATAAAGTGTAGGGGGATGAGGTCGTTTGTGTTGCAGATACGTGTCCGTTTGAATATGAATGAAGAGAGCGAAGGAAAGCGGGATTCACACTGACAATAGGCTGTGTAGACATTTCAGATTGTAGAGACAGAGACTATGTATAGTAGACTGCCTGTGCACTAAGTTTCCTCTATGTTGCTTCCTAAGGATGTAATGAGAATTGTGGCTGCTGCATCTCGCCTATTGCCACCGACGAGATGCGAGGTTGCTCTGCGCCGAGTTGTTTCATTTCCCTTTGGTACAAAGGCCAATTTTGCTTATAATCTGATCATATCAGTCCATCAGTGTGTACTTTTGACAATGCATACGAAACAGAAGGGGGGTACACACAGGACACTTGGAGTTCATATAATGTCACAGTGGGAGAAAATGCTCAGAGAGACAAAGTGCATCCCGCATGCTTTTTGAAGACTGCTTATCTGAAGAAGTTGTGTGCTGTGCTGTTGGTTATATATAGAGTCGTTGCTATTCACTCGCCCATTTCAAGATGACTGGAAACGCATTACGACGTGCTTGGAATTTTGAATGCTCTCCGTGCAAATTTTTATATGTACACCCCATTGCGGTGCGAATGGGTAAAATTTATATTTGCTTTTGTGAGCAGGGAAGAATGGAAGAAATATGACTGGTCGGAAAGGAGCGAAGAGAAAATTCGTGTCATCATCGATTTTGAGAAGTTGCAAAGACTTCCATGAGTTGAGTAGAATTGAGAATGTGCCGAGATAAAAGTCTTTGGGGGAAGTACGAAAATGAAGTGAATGACAAGTACTTTATATTACGTACCTTCCTGCCACTACCCTCCAATTCCTATGTGAAATGTGTACAGCACGGCTAGCTCAAGGCTGCATTTAATTCATTCATATTTTCTCTACTGACACTGATGGAGTCCGGCCTGGAGGATATGTATTTATGTTCCTCGACTCGGCACGAGGCAAAACTTTGCACTGAGTGAGTGCTTTAATGCAATTTCAAAACATGCGCTTTCCATTGCATAAAAAACATTTCAGGATGCCCAGCGTGGCAGTGGCAGTGGTACACACATTGGGTTTTTATGAGCCGACTTGTCTAAAAAATTGCTTATGCTTGCATTTGTGTGCTTGCGCTTCTGCAAATAATAAGTAAAACTTGTATCGTCCCAGGAAATGAGAGACACAGACAGAGAGAAAGACCAAGTAGGAATCATAAAATAGCTCTTATTTTGGCTACTGCCTTGGAGAAGTAACTTAAGTCGTTCTGTTTTCCTATATTTCCAATGCAAGCTTACTGTGTGTCGATATTCGCATATGTTGCAATATTCTAAAGAAAGTCTTTGCAATAAAGTAATGAAATAACATAGCTTTTTCACGACCCCTCCTCCTACAAAGAAGAATAATGCAACATCTATACTTATGCGTAGTCGCTTCGTTTGATGTCTGTCAGCTTCAATCGTTAACTGATCTTCCTCCAAGGCACAACCCGCGCAATTACTTTCAATGAAACGTGTGTTTTGACACGTTTTGCTCAAGCAATAATATGTATAAGTATATTTTTGTTGGTTGTCCTATATCTACAAACCATACTTCTTTTCTTTTCTGCATGTTTAGATTTTTGTGCCGTTGATCTCGAGAGGGTGAAGACGGATAACCGATGGATCGCCCGATTCTTGGCTCATACAGAGTCCAACATGGAAGAGGCGACAAACATGTTATTTGACACTTGTCAATGGCGAAAGGAATTCGGCACTAATGGTATGTCTGAAGAGACCCCACCTTAGCCATATACTCTGAGTGCATTTTTATCTTATTTCTTATCATTTCTCACATAATTTTTCACTCACTCCTTCTCATCATAAGAATGTCAGCATTGGTATGTCTGCAATACAACCGAGAGACAGCGCCAATGTGCCATAACAATTTTTGGCACGCTTGTGCTTTGTTCGCAAAGCATTCAGGCCAGTTCCTTAACGACAACTGGAAATCCAGTATTTCATGTCCATTTACATAAACTGAATGAAATTATATGAAATGAATTGTGGCTTCACACTATAATGTAAAAAGGTTAATAATAGACATGGAATGGACAAAATATAGCTTTGCCGCAGCAAAAGCAGTAGCAGTAGCAGTAGCACACTGGTTTTAGTTTAGTATGATAGTAGCATGGTTTTTGGCTAAATGATCAAAGGATTGGATTCGATGGTCGTCTTTATTGCATGGGAACAGGTGGCAATAATACAAGAGTTTCGTAAGAGGAATTCCATTCTCTCAAGTGGTGATGAGTGGGCTTTTAACCAGAATTGAAACGTTCCATGCATCACAATGAACAAAGGACTGATGGTGTGACGCGGTGATAAAAATATGAAATGGTTTTGCAATCACGAGTTATAATGACATCCGAGCCGAGACGGAGAATTGGTATTCTAAAGGATCCCATCAACATCAAAAGGATCAAGGGACGCGTTCGTATGTCAAGGCTTTCGCCTTCATGGAACTACGAGCTTTCATTTCCCTTTCCTTAAAAATGTGATTTACAACTAGACTCAATGACTTCACTTTGCGTCCTTACACGTAACATTCCTCCTTTTGTGAAGATTTTTCCTTCCCTGCCTTACAATTGCACACTTTACTTCTGACTGACTTTGCGGTTCTTAGCCAATTTTATTAGTTCTGAGAACTTTTTCCTTCTACGATTCCCCTGTCTCTGTCTCTGTCTCTGCCTCTATCTATGTCTTACATTATTACTACAAAAGCTTTTAAAAATTACTTCTTAGCCCCTCAACCAACCAAGTTTTCATTGGCACTTGGTTACTTGGTTCTCCTAGCTTTCTGTGCTGTGCGCTCTCATGAACAATCATTACGACCATTATGATTTTTTCCACTTGTTTTCTCGCTTTTCGGACTAAAATGCCTTTTAAGACTTTTAAGACCGGTTTTCCTTTTATAAGACCTTTTTACTTGAGTTCTAATACAACTTTTTAATTGCATTGTTCGTGACATCATTCCGTTTCAAGCACTATAAGAGTATATTATATTAAAATACAAAATGCTTTTGCATAAGGACAAAAAATTGAAATATATAGCCATGGAACACAAATATGATATATTAATTTTTTAATATGCTTAAATAACAAAATTAAAATACAAAAAACTAGAATGGAAATTTCAAAACTAATAAGCTATATAAAGTAATGATATCATATTCATTACACTGGAATAATGCGGATACGAGCTTTACCAATCCCATTATAGTAAGAAAAGGGATTACAAAGTAATTTATGTTGCTGGAAAAACTAAAATAATTCTTTCCGTATTTGGAGAGCAATCCTTATAATTTCATATTACTGGATTTGGAGAAATTCGTTTGTCTGAAATATGCATCCATATAGTCGAAATACGAGTAAGGAATTATAGAGGACAATGTTTAGAGCTTGTACACTAATGGGTGTTATTGTTTGGAAGTCTTTTTGTGGATTAAGAACTACAACAAAATTTATAGAACCACTAGTATATTTTTCTTACTTTGCACTTAAAAAAAGGAACACATGCACACTAGAGAAAAGTTGCAGAATCCCAAGGTGCTCAAATGTTCACAACTACCACTATATACTGTTTGGAAAACTTTTTTCCCTTTTCGGATGTTTTTTTGGCATCTCTTTTTGTACAATTTTTTTTGTATTTTCGGCAATTAGATTTGAACGAGAGCAAACTGCCAGCAAGAATGTTTGAGAGAGGGTCGCTCTTCATCCACAACAAGGACAAGTGGGGGAAGAAGCTGCTCATCTTCAAAGCCAAGTTCCACACAAAAGGAATGGAAGAGATTGAGCTCATTCAAAAATTCATTGTGTACTTCTTTGAGCGAATTGAAAGGTTGGTTCTGCTTCAAATTTCATTTTCTCTCACTCTGCTTTCTATGCAAGAAATGTATGACACGAATGAATCATGCCGTGCCATGCCCATACCATTTGAAAAGGTAAAACTTATTTGCAAGTTACAGTCGTTTGAAAATAGTGTGCATGTATGTATTTTGGTCACATAACAAATAACATCATATCATAACATGTCACCAGCAAACTTTACAACACACCAAATTAACCACAAAGTCAACATCATTCCCAAAGTTCACATACCACCTTAATCACATTTCCGTTCAGAGGTGCATATAAATTGAGTCACCCGAGTGGAGGAAGGCTAAAAAATTACGATATTGTTTTCAACTTTCAGCATTGAAGGACGAAATGTAAGTAAAACAAGTGGAAGTGGATGATATAGCATAATGTTTAGTCGTGGATGATTGTGCTTGTGAAGTTTATGAACATTGTGTGAAAACAGGACACGTTAAGATGGGAAAACTGGGAGAAAAGTTTGGTTATGAAATTTTGGTAAGTCTTGTAGAGCCAGGACCAGGACGGCTGAAGGAAAGGAAGATACGAAAGGGTAGGAGTAGGAAGTTAGCACTTTACACTCGCTTTTGTGGTTGTGACAGTCAGTTGGCGAATATAGATTTCAAAAGTTTTCCATGGCACATTACGAGAGGTGCACACAAGGAAATTCTCAAAGCCTCAAGATAGCGCGGGCATAAGCCTTCTACTTTCGTTTCTCCTGGAGAGTTTTGAAGAGAGCGAGAAAAAAAGGGGAACTTGAAAGAAAATAGCCTCACAATGAAAACAGGGAAGAAGGGTTATAGATAGGTACGCCATGGTCCTCAAAGTGTTTGCGTACACAACGATGATGGTGAAATTCGAGATGATATATCACGGATTTAAGACGGATTGGCAAAGTTTGTCGTCTGCGTCCTCGTCGTTCAACCGTATTCAAAATAAAGTAGAAACCAGATAAATGTCTATACAAGTGAAGGGGCACTAACGCACAGAGTCAATACAGAAAAAAGAATGCAGATTGAAACTTGTCTTACGTTTGTTCTTTGTGTGAATGTGAAAGCACACTCAAGCAAAAAATAAGTTTAAAAAAATCCATTGGTTTTTTCTCTTCTGATCTGACTCTGAAAATGTTTGCAAGAACGTAAGCAAGTACACTATTTTAGTAGTCACATCATGTTCACGTGTCTTGTCTTTGGTCCGATTTTTCCATTGCCTTTTCCGACTTTCTTCTTTGACTTTGGCATTTTCTCATGAAACCCGTTTCAGAGTGCAAAGGTCCCTTGCTAATACATGCTCTCTCTTTCAATCTTCTTTTACTCAATCTCATCTGACGATACAATAAAATGGTTGCTTTCTGTAGAAGTAAGTTGTATTTCAAAAATGGCCTTGGCAGGTTGACACAGCAAACTTTTCTGGGAAATCTTCTTCATGCTTCTTATTTATTTTTTGTCAACACACATAGAGAGAGTCAAAGCGATCAAATTTCGGTTATCTTTGACATGAAAGATACCGGCTGGAATAACATGGATATGGATTTCGTGCGCTACCTCATCACCTTGTTGAAGCAATACTATCCTTTTTTCGTCAATTACGTACGTACTTATTCACGACTTTCTCATTTCGACGCCATCCCATTTATAATTTGACAATTCCAGCGTACTCCGACATGACACTAATAGGACTATAACTATTAATATTTCAGATGGTGATTTACGAAATGCCTTGGCTTCTAAATGGTAATTTACCGTGGCACAATTTTTACACCCAATTAAGCGTACTATTACAATGATTACTTTATTAGTGCTTCAATGAATGATGTGTACATACGGAATTCTCATTGATGATAATTTAATTTTCCTTTTGATCCTATTCAGCTGCGTGGAAAATCATCAAAGGATGGCTGCCACCTAAATTTGTGGATCGAGTCAAGTTCTTGGACAAAAAGACACTAAAAGATTTCATTGACGTGGACAACCAGTTGGCAGAATGGGGAGGTAACGATCACTACACATACAAGTTTGAGCCTGAAGTTCGTTCGACCAAAAAGGCGAATCATCTTCCCAATGGAGTTGCTCCGGAACCAAAAAGTCGCTTCAAAAGCAAGGTAACAGTGTCGTGAGGAAGAGCAAGTTTCCGATTTTGTCACATTCACCTTTCGTCTGCGACTTAAATGTTGTAGTGACAAAGGGACATTAAGTACACAGGTATACACACACACACTACAAAGTAGTGTGGTTGTGTGGTGTCTGGTGTGATTATCAGTTATAAAGCATATAGTCGCCCTGTGAAGGAATAATGCTTGCCTGCCATGTCAGTCAGCTATGCAAACTGTGAGCTAAAGTGAGTCTTGTGTGCGTACAAGGCAGAGAAAAATAAGACGTGTTCTCGCCCTGATGTTAGCTTCGTGAAAAAGAGCAGAGACAGAGACCAATGGGAACGGAAACCATTCAAGCCTTTCACCACACAAAGTCTTTGCAAAGCTTGGCATGTTTGCGTAATAAATTTCTGTTAGCCCTTTGCAACACACCCTATAACAATATCAGGAGACTGCAAACATTAGAGCATAAGCGTAGTGAAACAGTGTAAGGCCTGTGCCACACGCCGGTCGTGTCTTTTCGAGTATATGCTATGTGGGAGGAGTTCTTCTTCTCGTCAACTTTTGGGGAAGTTGACGCTTGCACAAGGCGTTTACGAATTAAACCTAAGACGGTACGACAGTCTCAGGAACATTTTTTACGCCGTGTTAAGTATACTATATGGACGTTTTGAGTGATTTAATAATTTCGCTCAAGTCGAGTTTACTTCAACCCAAATATGCATTCTGGTTGTAAATACACTATACTAATGTTGTAAACTATGCTGCGATGATTTTCAAATGTTTTTACAAGTAATCTAACCCCTGCTTTGTTTCTGTTAAATGAATGTCAGGGAATTTGATTAGGGGGAGTTTCCGTTTCTCATGATGGAACATAATTAATTTCACATGGATGACTTTTTGTATTTGTCTAGGCCCAAACTGCGGGAAATTCTAAGCCGTTACACCATCGTTCCGAAGTGGATTTGAGAGAGAGTACGCCAAGCCCTATTCTGAGCATCAATCGACCACTGATGTCAAGTCGGTCGGAATCCAATCTGCAGACGGCAGTCGGTAAGATTTTCCAGCTATTCTTCTTTTTGGCCTCTTGAGCACGACGAGACTCGTCAGCGTTAAGAACATTAAGTTAACGGATTGACTCGTTATCCTCCTATGCTCCGCTGTGTATCTCCATTTGAGGCTCACAGCTTAGTCGGTTCAGTGATGGTTTCCTTGAGAAAATAGGAGGATTCATTTTCTTATAAGTAAATATATTGATGATACTCCTTCGGTGTCCACTTTCACAGATACTCATGTCCTGGCGGAAGTCGACGAACGTATTCATTTTCAACCCCATGAGACAGATGCGTACATTGCCCACTTGCGAATCCGCAACATTGCTAGTGCATCAGATCCGATTATCTTCAAAGTGAGTCCCTTAGCACATTGGTCGCCTTTCTCTTGTCCATACATTCATTTCTGCTTATCCCGACTCCCGAAATCACAGGATTGTAGTCTCACGTCGTCGACTTTTATGAGCTCCGTGAACGGTTGAAGTATGAGTAAGGAGTATGACCCGATGACATTTTGGAAGTCTACCGTGGGTCTCCCGTCAGTCGACTATGTGTACTAAGTATATCCTTCCTGCGTACCATTGAATTGCATGATGGGAGAATGTCTTACGGGTTATTGAGGATACTGGATAAAGCTATGTGACATGTGATTAATTGGTTAATACAGATCAAAACGACGTCACCGGACAAATACCGAGTTCGACCGACAATCGGCATCGTCAAGACAAATGGCACAGCGACAGTTGCGATCACGACTCATCCTGGTGTGTCGGCTGGCGTTTTGCCCAGGGATCGATTTCAAGTGCAAGTGTGTCGTATCCCAAGAGATATGCCAGACTTTGCTGCCTATGAGAATGACGCACAAATAAATGCTCAAACAAACTTCAGCGACATTAACTCGTCTTTCCGCGTGAGTCCCCGTTTCCATTCAAGCCTTTTGTCTGTCTAATCTGCACTTTCTCTATGCCATCGCTTCTCTATGCCATTTCTCTTTGCCTTTCTATCTCCAGTCTTCATTTCATTTGATTCTCTCACACCCACTTTGCTTTCTAAGAAAACCCCTTGAACCAGGTTTTGTTTAGCAGTTAACTTTATGCGAGTCTTTTGGCTTTCAATGACTTCTGAGTGAGTCCAAGAGCACAAATGCTCTGCTTTCCAAATGCATTATGCTTCCAAACAGGGCTTTTCTTCTCGAGTAAGAAAAGGTTAAAGCTCCAAGCTCCAAGTTGTCATCTTTACTATTACATCGCCACCCTAATTTCAGATAGTTGATTGAATTAGCCTCCAGATATTGCCTTTTACAGTCTCTCGAATGCAAAATTCCCAATTCTGCTGAAGGAACTGGGAGAAGTTGCTTTCCTGCTGTCGTGCACTTTCGCCACCGTGCTAATGACGTGAAAATGCCTTGTGCTCTTAGCCAAAGAAATAATTCTATTATCCCTTCCCTTTTTGTGTGTTCCCTTTAGGAAATCACGGAGAAATCTGCAGTCGAAACGTACCGACTTTCGTGTACCGTAGATGCTCGTCCAAATGACAGAGGCTCCACTTCGGGTTCCATGATTGCTGTGGATAACGAGCGCATGAAGCAGGAACTGGACGACTTAGAGAAAAAGGTTTATCTAAAAACCGCCAAATTTCCGCTCATTCTCTTTCTTCTCACATTCACGCGTTTCATGTGTCGAAGAAATGAATCTAATTTTTTTCGTTACTTCTTTGAGCGTGCTCAACTATAATTTTTTACTTCCCCAACTCTTACAGATTTCGGAAAGCGTATACAGGAAATTGGACCGGACACTCACTACCATTAAAATGTTGCTATATGTCATCACTTTCCTTCTTACCATTGTCTTCCTTCTGAACATCCTTCAATGGTGGAGGTGGACGCCTTCAAACACGGCACTGGACCAAGTTTTAGCTGCAATAAAAGATTTACCTCACGAGTCTTGTGTTTCCGGAGTTGTCAAGAACGCCTTATCTTGATCCTGTTCGCATGCCCATAGGACTCTTCACATGCGGATAGTTTCGCAAGTTAAATCAGATCGAGTAGCCCATGCAGAAACCTTACCTTTTAATTTTGGAAACAAAATTCATTGAATGATATAAATCTTCATTTGATTTGAGAGGTGCTATGCTATACAATAATCCTATACACTTTTCAAGCTTGGTGTTTGCGATGGTTCTAAAATTTTAATCATGATTTTGTGATTCCGATCTTCAACTATAATTAGAAAATTGAACTTTGCCTTAAAATACAATTCATGATATAGCGAATTTATTGGATAAATTGAAAACTGAACATTATCAAGTTGCTATCAATTTTGCACTGATACATATAAGATTGTAAAATTGTGTGTACATTCCACCTGCGATATTTATGTAAATAACTAATAACGTATAATAACAATAAGCAAACAGTGTATTTTAGTACGATAAATATTGTAGTTGGTAGAATATAATTGGACCGTTAGACATGAATGCTTACTCATGTGTAACCAAATAAATGGCCACACAAATCTACGCGAGCAGAAAATAAAGCCTATTTGATTGAAGTTGATGCGTGTCATGTCTTTATTAAATCCGAAACGCATTACGACGATTATTCTGAGGAATCGTATTTTATCCTGATAGCTATATACGACAAGGGCGTTTGTTTAGTAATGACAATTTTGCTATTATTAGCTCACTTTCATCTTCTTTTCTGAAAATGACGCGAGTATAAAGTACATCGTGGGAGTTGAATGCTCGTGACAGTTGTTCGCTGACTATTATCTATCACATCAGAGGAAAAAATCTTATTTTCTTGAGACTCTTCTCTACTTGAATGAAGAACCCAAAATGTTGAGCGAGTTTTACTTCAAAACGTGCCAGTTTCTTTCGTCAAAACAAGGCTTAGGGAAGATTTGCAGGTGTCCTCTCGCTTTTCCAGATGAGGTAAACTTACCTTCTAAGTCTCTCGGCATGGGACGACAAAAAATTTAGTGGGCAAAAGGACATTTTCACACACCCCAGATTCTCTTTTCACGTCAGATTTGCAAGGTAATGGAAATTCTAAGAAAAAATAGCATTTTCCTCCGCGGTCATTGAAGGTAAGCATGAAGACTATAGAACTCGGAGAATGACGCTCGGAAACGGTTACTTAGCCGTGGTAATAGGCGTTATACATTATCCGGAGTTAGGATCCGTGTCTCTCCATTTCTCTTTCGCAAGCTCTTTTCCTCGGTGTCACGCCCGACCACGATGAACACATGAGAACGACGCGACACGGACGAAGTGAAGTTGCCGTCACTCCGTCCTATCATTAGATTAGGCTTTTTAGTAAGACTACATACATAGTTAGACACAGGAAGAAAAGTAAAAGAGAACTATGGAACGAAACGCATGAGCACACACACAACTAGAAGTACCATTGGATTGTTTCATGTCAGCTCATTTTATAGTTTCAAATCACCATTCTCTATGTAATTCTGCACAAGTACTACGCACAGCACGTTATTAGGCTGCTTTGCTCAGTTTCAGACTGAAAAGCTCGTCTGTGGAAGTCCAACTTGGATTGCTGTAACTGAAAGTATGATAGCAGTAGTAGGATTGAGGACCGAGGACGAAAGAGGAAGAAACTTCATTTGACCGTGTTGTAATATGTATTGCTTCAAGCTTCCAGCTACGAATTCTCTTTCTCTGTTCCCTTTATATACTTGTAATGTCAGCCGTGTCCTGGACGAATGGACGATACGCTAGGATAGAGCATTTTGTTCGGTGGACGGGTGGCTGTTGTATGGACCCGGAAAACTGTAAGGCTTCCTCGTCTACTGACAGAGCACTTTCTCCATTCGACGACTCAACTCTTGTGAGCTGTTAAGCTTCAGCTACGTGCCAAATGGGTGGATACCCGTTGAACATTAAGGTATACTACACACAGAAAGAGACAGAGAGCGAGGAGAGACGGGAAGCTTTAAGTATGCCATAAACTGAACCGGTGTGTATGTTGTGTGTACTTTTTACTAGGTTACCTTACGTGTGCAGCATGCGTGTATTTATTTCAAGCTCAAGTCCTTTTTCCCTATAGAGACAAAATCATTCCAAAATCAATAAATCCTCTACCTTTATGGTTACTTTGCGTAAAACATTTCCATTGCCATCAAACCCCTTGACTTTGAATGTTCTGTCACCGTGGAGTAAAGCCTGTAAAGTGTTCTTCTTTTTTTGCACGATGAGCTTGAGTCTCTTTTCTTTGGTTGTTGCGAGTTCAAGGAACAGGAACAGCTTTAAATGGTATTAAAAAGTGGCAGGCAAACAAACAAACTGAGGTACTGGTGGATTATAAGATAATGGTACATTACACACCTTTTGCTTCCGATTCTGCAAAAATATGTATGTGACTATGAGTCGGAGTTGCGGATCGAACTATACCTTCTTGCTTTGGTCGTTTGGTCTCGTCTGGCTCCGTTCCCGTCACCATGTCGTAGAAGTTAAGCCTTTGAAAGGTTTTATGTTCATCCCTTGATATCGCTTCGGAGCAGAGAGCGCAACCATGTCGTACAACTCATCGAGTAAAGCAACAGGAAATAATAGCAAATTTGTTTGTTTCCTGTTCACAAGGACTGACATTTTGATCCTAGGTAATTTTGTTAACTTTCCCTGGTGCATTTGTTACAATCTGCCATGGAAGACAAATGGAGCCAACTTTGCTTACAATACTTCGAGAGGGCTGACCTCGTTTCAAATTGCTTTCACAGCCCACCAACCTTAAGCTTTCCCATGATTTCTCCCATTCACGCTGTTGGAGCAGCAAAAGGTCAAGTGTCTTCGTCACGGCACGAAATTGAGCCTTGTATGAGTCTATGAATTATAAGCAGACACTATGGAACCGTTTCAATAAGTCTCTCTCATCCTTTCAATCATGCGTTCTTTCTCCCAAGAGCTTAATTGGACTTTGATGCTTGACTCCACTTCATCAGATGAACGCTTCACAAAGCCGTAGTGCAAAATTCCATCGAATAGCTATGCTCCAAATAATTGCCATCGAATGAAGTCAATATATGCCAAATTAAAGTCAACAACTTGGTCGAAACCAAACAGTCATTTTTTGTTTAAGGTACATAACATTTTTTTTTTCTTCAGCTCAAAGCGATGTACACAACATTTTGTTTGTTCACAGCTTGATGTTTAACTAAATACAATTTTTTTTCGTTTCGAGAGAGGAATTCAATGCTGTCATACCTTTTAACTTCTATTCATTCAATATTTCATAGAGATCTGCAGGATTTTCCAGTTGCCGATTAATTATTACTTCACTTTTCGTCGAACATACGCAGTGGAAACCTTGTTTACAGTCAACATTTCCAAAAATCTTGCTTTTACAATCCTACACTTTTTTAGGTATTAGTTTCTTGCGTGTTTTTTTCTTACAACTTTCCCCCGTATTTATACGTTACACGTTTTTTGATATCATATGATAGCTTTTTAAAAAATTCCTTTTCCTCTCAACTTTTAAATGTTGCATCTAAGTTTTTATACTACTGTCAAGTCCTATTTTCTATCACTGTTTAAATTGTCACCCCAAAACAGTACACTAATAATTTTTATAATAATGCGGTATATTAATTGAATTCATAATCCTACTAGTTTGAAACTGTACACAATCAATCAATGATTTCTTTCTTTTGGTTTTTTTCTCATTAGGTCAAATTGAATTCCCATACATAATGCTTTGCTTTATGACGGTTTTTTACAACTTCAATTTTTTACGCTTGTTGCACATTATTAGTTAAAATTTGTCTGTTTTTCCCACTTTTTATACGTATAAAGTGACTCATAAAAATATAAAATCTGATCAATACAGCACCACTCTAAAGATATTCGCAGCAGCAAACTTCCTATACCTTTTGTGTTTTTAAATCTGTTTTTCAAAAAACTCACTTCAATCACAAGACAAAAAATAACTAAAAGACCTAAAAAATGTAAACTGTTCAACTCCTCCTGTACTAGCCAGGCTAATTTAATTTCCTTTGGAAATGAAATTATACATAGCACAATGCAATCCACAGGCGCACACAGAAATACACCATTTCTACTATTTTATAAGTAGATGAAAAATTTCTCTTCTTTTTGCATTGCAATTTTTAAGTTTTGTTTAAAATTCAACAATTTATAAAATGCTATATTTTAAGAAAAATTAGAAATAATACCAATAAAAAATTGATTTTATGCCTTTTGTAAATATTACCTATATATAGCCTATATTATGTAGTAGTTACACAATAATCAATAGTATTCATCATATATAGTAGTTACATCTACTCATTACCTAGTCACTCTAAAGTGGTTCTAATTAAAGTATAGTCTGTTCTTTAATTTTATTTACGACTACAATTAACACAAAAACACCACAATATTGTTTTCGCCGGGGTTTCTTTCCCCATAGATCTGACGTGTTTTGTTTTATTTATTTGGTGAGTTGTTTCTCCTTTGGTTCAAAAAGTCAAACTGATACAATGAGAAGATGAGAACTAGCGCATTCAGCTTAATTATTATTTTTCTTTGCTGAAAGTCTTTATGTATTTATATTGATTTGAATGTTATTAGAACACACGGTGACACATCATTCTACGTATATTCACAACAAGGTCTGAATATATATGGCAATAGTATGACAATAAATTAAGGTGGAATTGTAGGTTATATAATATGTAGTTGTAATGTTTAAAACACCCTCTACAATTTGTGTAAAACAAATTACTGTAAACTTATTGAATAATTTATTTAGATAAAGCGTATTGGCGTCCGTTCCGTTAATTATTTTCCACTCAATTTTAGTAGGTCTACATTTAATATTAGATTACGCTGATAATTGTAATTACGTTTTCGCCTGCTGCATGCATTAGTAAGGGTATGTTTGGTTGAGGGTAATTTGATTTTCTCTTCTATTTGTGTCCTTATAAGTGTAATTGTGTTGTTTGTAACCTGATTTGACTGAGTGTTTCTACGAAGTAGTGGGAGAAAAATAATTTGCGGTGCGGTGGCGGTATCGTAAGCGGGCCATGCCGCCGGTTCTGACTTGCTTATTACATTACGTGCCTTTAATAATATTTTCGTGCTATGTAGGTGTAGTTATACCTGGCATTTAAATGTGAGACTGTTGTAAAGTGTCACAATGGTAAAGTGAACAAAGCCACTCCTCTTTCTTTTTGGAAGTGAGATTCCCATTATGCAAGGATACTGTATAAACTGTATTGTTTCAATGTGTGGGTGACGTGAGAAATGAGATTAGAGGCGAGTGACTGTTTTCTCGGTGAATTTCGCGCAGCTTGTATGCAAAGTAGCAAGTTGAGGAGGAATGCGTGTGGGACATGACGACGGTGAACGTGAAGGTTTAATTCCTACCTGTACTCTGAAGGAGGATTTGGTGGAAATCAGTTTTGTTCGTGTTACTGCACACAAGATACTTTATGAGTACGCCATGTACTGCAAGTCGTATAGACGGGCGGAAATTAAATGCCACAATATTAGGTTCGTCTCGTAGTAGAATCTGCTCGGGTTTCATAAGCCTATTAATTTGGGAATTGGGGAAATGGAATCTCCTCAACTTAACAAGAAGGAAAAGGAAGACGAAGAAGAAAGCATTTTTATATCTCCAACGTCTTTTTACCATTTTATTTGCTCCTTTTAACCTTTTTAGTATAAGGTAGAGTACCTTTGCCAACTTTCCCTGTGCGAGTTTTCGAACTTTCGGAATCATTTCCCCTTAGGAATTTCTCCACTCCTACTTTTGACTCTTAAACGACCATACGGTTGATTAAGCTGTGCCACGTTGATTGCAGGGAGCAAGGCGTTGATTGCAGTGAACACACAATTAAACATGAGAGCTTATCTGGGTATGAGTGCTTTGAATGCTATTTTCTCTCCAGCATTCCTCATTCAAATTCCCCCTTTCGAAAAATGAGGTAAAGGTTACGTTAATACTTATACAATTTTAAGTTTCGGTCCTATAGAAGAAAAAACAAATTATATGTACTGTTGCTCTGTTATTTGTAATACTGAATCATTTTCCTGAATTTTAAATAAATCTCACATTCCATGAGTAACAGTAGAGGTTCTGTGAAGATTATTTATGTAATACAAAGTAATACGATTCCAATGAGAAATAGCGTGTTATGAGACTTTCGATTCCATGTTACAGCATTACAGCACACATGTGCACAAAAGTACAAGTGTGACATAGTATAGTTTTGCATAAAACTGAATGTTAATCAACTTGGGAAGCACAAAAAGGGTTCAGGAGAATCTGAACAACCAACCAACCGCTGAGGAATTTTAAGTAGAATCTCGTAACTTCGTGCCTAAATTCAAATGACCCTTTTTTGGCACGTCTTTATTGACAAGTGCATGGTTGGTGACACATGCTAAGCACAAACACGCTAAGCCAACAAAACTAGAAACTGAAACTTAATTATTATCGGTGTATACTATGCCGAATGAATGTTCTCGTATATTTGTTGTTTGATTTTACTGTTTATTTACGAGTAATAAAAATCGGTCGTATGTCCTTTTTTGCTACTGTAATCGTCAGATTCTCATGCTGTAAATCAAATTTTTCTACTGCTTTTGGTACATTAACTGAAGTTTATTATTGCAATGAACAGTCAGATAAAACATCCCTTGTAAAAAGACATTGCATTGGGTTGTTCTTGTAACAGTTTCCACGATGATTTAGTCATGCTCGCCATATTTATCATATTGTATTGATTCCTAAAAACATCCTTCATGACCTAAAGTATAATACTTATTGATTATGAGACCGTATTACTAATTATTTCATATTAGTTACAATTAAAAATTATCTGTAGAGTTGTTCAACATAAGCACTGAAGATTGTCACATGGAGGGTCTCCAAAGGTCGAGTCCCATTGAAGCCTTTGTTTCCTTTCTCACTAATCTTACGTATTAAGAGTTAAGCGGATAGTACATACATGAAGACAATTTACTCTCGTGGCATTGCCAAATATAACACCTAGAGTGTATTAGTAAGTTTCCTAAATGTAAACATCACTTGTGTGCATTGCACTCTCCGAAACTCAGCGCAAAGTATATACAACGACAATATTTATGTCACATGACTTCATTTAATTATTTTGCTAAATAACGATCATCCACTGCAGTAAGTTTTGAGTACTTTCAAGTCAGAAAATGATTTTGTTTTGTTACTGTTTGCACAGTTCTACAGTTGTACAACTCAAAAGTACACAACAAAACAAAAGGGAAGAGAACTTATAGGACGACGACCGACAATGGAAAATGCTCTGCTTTCTCTCTTTTCCGTTGCGGTTCAAACAAAGCTCTGTTTTTATGTGTAATACAGTCGAATCTCGATATAAAAGGCGTCTCAGGAAGACGAAAATTTGACTGTTATACAGGGGGTTTCGTATGATGAAGAACTTTTCGAATGTATTCAAAGCAAAGGTAAACGTAACTTTGGGTGAGAAATCCGACTTTAAAACGGGGGAATTCTTAT